>JAQIWR010001473.1:0-13668 GCA_034695945.1 Glomeris hexasticha
ATAACCTTGAAGGGGGCACTCAAGGTCAAGTTTGATACCATATCCGGGATGGCCATGGGGCACTTCCTATTCACTCCCATTACAATTTCTAACTTATCTCTACCCACTTCCAAATAAAAGTCCTGGTTCACTTCTAAAGTTGACACCCTGTATACGAAAATGGAGCAATTTTTAGAGGAATGATGCACATTGTATGCTTATTTAATGATGTACCTTGTTAATTTTCTATATTAGGGTAGACACACACTATCAATTTTAAAACCCAACAATCAAAGTTGCTCAATTAACTTAAATTATGAGATGTTTTGAACAACAACAACAAAAAAAAAACATTAATGAACTTAGAATTGAAGCTATGGTGAGTCTCAACTCAAGGTTGCAAATTTCAACGTTTGTTTAAAAATAATATCACATATTCCCTAATTAAAAATATGGGAAAATACTCATCAATTAACTTTATTAAGTAAGTTACATCAATTGTGCATCGTGAACTGTTTTTTGGTTTAAAGGTTTACTCAATAAAGCAAGAAATCAATAGTGAATCGCTGCAAACTTGAGTTGGGACACACTATATAGGTACTGCTTCATTTGTTCAATACGACAATATACTTTGTTCCATTCTGTGTTCATATTATAACCATTATCAGGTGTGAAATCATTAGTTTCATATACATTTCAGCATATATGCAGCTGAATGCAGGAGTGGATCCTGCATTATGATTGGTTGGTTGCATTTCACCCCATGGTATCGTATGGTCTCAGTGGGAGGAACCACTTCAACTTTGTAGTGGAACAGGCTATGTAGTTATATACAGCAGATAAAGTAAGCTGCTATATGCAGTTGTAGAATTTTTATGCCCAGGTGTGAGAGAACAGGACCTTCATTTTTCATAGTCATTTACATGGTTGATGGTTGATGGGCGACGTCATCTGATTGACCTTGCATGTAATAGAAATTGTTAAGGGTGGGGGTGGGGGGGGGGGGTGTCTTGCTGATGAATGGGCGTGGAACTTGCACGTTTGTGCTGGAGGTGGCCCACCATGGTGTTTCAATTTCTGAAGCACTCATCTGCGAGCATATTTCCAGTGATATAACAGTATGTTGGGCCTTAGGGTGCGTGTATGGTAGCTGAATAACTGCCCCTCCCTCTACACCCAGCTCCACAAATGGTTTTGATAATTATGGTAGGGTGAAAAGAGATTTGCATGTAAAACAAGAGACGACGGTCGCGCCAATTATGAATAGAGGAAGCTATTTAATTAGCGAGTTGATGGGGTAAGTTAGGGGGCCTTGTGTGAGTGACAGTTAAATGAGGTGGTTGGCAGTGTGATGAAAATTGCAGAGTAGTTCGTAAATGGTGACCTGAGGGAGAATAGTTTGCACTTCACATAATATTCCAGCTCCAGGTGTATATGGACATACAGCAATTTTGCTGAAAAATAAGCAACCAAGTTTACAACTTCAGCTAAATAATGCAATTCACAGGTTGTTAATGATAATAATCGGATATTAGTTCGCACCTATTGCATTGAACACCGCTGAGAAACTTGTTTAGCAATAAGACAGTTATGCACCTTATGTCCTTTGCATGATTATGCTCCAAATTTTGTTGTTTGTTGCTTGTTATTTTGGATCCTTAAGAGGATTCTGATATAAACATCATAAACTTATTGGGGTATATTTTTCTCATGAACTCGTATATACAGTTATGTGAGGTAGATTTGAACAAGGTTTATGTAGGAATTATATTTCCTTTTCCTTGTTGTAATTGCGACTAATTTTGAACAAATTTAACTTTGCTTTTGTCATCCTATAGTGAAATAGAAATTGCATTTATTGTACTAAATTGTAATAAGTTACTGCATGGCTAATGTTATTGAGTTACAATGTTCCAGCTGTGAAAGTCCTTTAAACTGTTTTCTGAGCACACAGGGTGCATGTCTACTGATACTGGAAATCCTGGAAATATACTGTATTTTTTTCCTTTATCCTGGAAAATGTGTCATTTTAGACTTCTAATTTGCTGGGAACAAAATACCAATTAATAAGTATGAGACTTTTGAAATTGTATTGTTCACTGCATTTATTCACCAGTTTTTATGGGATTCATATGGTTTGTGATGTATTTATTTTTCACTTGATGCATTTTTGTGTCATGGAAAAAAGTTATAAATATCCTTGAAAATACTGGAATTTTGAAAAGAAAGTTTAGTAGACACCCTGACACAGAACTGTCACTTGTAAAACAATTTGTTTAATCAATTTGTACATTTTTTTATTTTTCCATATTTATTTAAATGCTTCAGCCCAATAAACGTTGACATGTTTGCTCTCGGTTGTAAGTTTCCTAGCTCCTGCGATTCAGACGCCATTAGTCACGTGTTGTGTGGCAGCTCTCCCTGGTGGTTGTTTTTTCTTCTACCTTAGCATCACTCCGAAGCCTTTGCTCCGAAGTGCCGCATATATACGAGCTCAATCCGTTATTTTGGGGCCTCGGAAGCCGCAGGAGACCGGATGCAGACATGCAATGGGCTCTGGTAGGGGGTTATAGGTGGCTGTCAGAGTTTGGTGTAATTTGTACCTGTCGAAACAAGGGACCAAATTGGTGAAAAAAATGTAGTGCGTCCGAGTCGAGCATAGACCTTGGCATAGACCTCCTGTAGAGCGATGACAAACATTGCAACCTTCTTGGCTGGGGCATTAGCTCATAATTGCGGGGTCGCACAACGAGGTGACCCCCCCCCCCACCACCCAACCCCACTTACTCTTTTTAACCCCCGCCCCCTTTTTCCAAAAACCAAAAAAATCTCTTGCAAATGGACGCGAAAAGTTAATGAGTTCCGAGCCCAGAGGGTCAACCAAAACCTTTCCAACACTGTACACTAAATTACTTTTTCTATAGGTCTGCATGAATGCTGTAGACACGGACTATTCCTGTATTTACAATGTACTAGGTCTATCCAATTACTGTAGATATAACTTATTGTTTGTTGAGGGATTGTGATGGTTAGGTTCACACCTGGATCAACTTCCATATGTGAAATTCTGGGCACCTGGGTTCTCTGTATAGTAGTTTGGGGCTTTGTTGTTTGGTTGCATGTTGCCGTTTGGTACCTATAATTTTTTGCTATATAGGTTATAGGCAGGTGAACTAGCCCTACTTAGTTTGTAGACACATACAAGGGCATGGAGGTGTTTAAGAGTAGCAAATCTCCAGAAATTATTGCCCTGTGTTGTCTCGAAGGTCCAATTTGTCGTGGGATTTTTTTTGAGAACGAGCTTGGTGGGGCAGATGCACATGGGGTCCTTCTCAATTGCTACTAATGGTCCTAATACGCTTAGAAATATATACGTAGGCCCTTCTAGTTTGATTCATTGCACCTTTTTCCCTTCTTAAAAACTATAGGTCTTTGGTTGGTAGCTGTGAAAACGCACCCAAGTTCAATTTTATTTGTAATTAGGACACAAGATAATGAGAAAGGAGCTGCAGCAACTTATGTTTTTTGCTTTGTGCAGGTCATAATTTTGAGACCTGACCTGCAATTTTATGTAGTGCGTGAGTAAATCATGCAGTATCTCACTTGTATTCTTCGCAGTCAGCTTAAAGGTGAACTGACAAGGTTTTGTAACATACCCTGGAAAGTGTGTAATTCTATAGAATTGATGCCAATAAAACGATTGGCGCAAACAAAACTTTTTAAAAAAGTTGTTTAAAAAGTTACGAGTATAGTTAACGAGGGTGACACCCTGGCATCATGGAAGGACAGTGTCACCGCGCTGGTGTCACAGTGTCCCGTTTTGGCAAAATGTAATTTTTAACCCTATGAGTTTCAGCCAATAGCAGAGCCTATCAATGGCGCTCCAGTGTGCACCTCTCACAATATACTACTCAGATATGAAACTAAATGATTCATATATCTCTGGCAAAAATGCTTCAATTGCCTCAAATTTTGGGACAAAGTTCCTAAATTAGTGGCAATGAAATGCTAGTTTTTTTAGGGTTTGTTGCAAAACCTTGTCAGTTCATCTTTAAAAGTTAAAAAGTATGTTTTTGTATTCTAAGTGGATGCAAAATTACAAATGTGCTGGTTTGGAGCAAAGAAATCATGGTAATCCTTATTTACAATGGCTTTCTATGACAACACTGTAACTTTTTAGCAAACGTAGCATGTAGTGTGGAAAACAGATCTATTTTTTATTGCTACTACATGTACTAACTTATGCTGGATAAAAAGTAAAGTTTGGAATTTAGGTGCATGCATGTGATGAGATGAGAACGTAGATCACATGGATGCTGGTGCTTGCAATGGACATTGTGTCTGCCCTTGAATCCCATACTAACCCACCCTTGTTCTCAAGGGTGGTGTTACACCAACAACCTCGGTTATTTCATCTTTTTGCCAAGGCACAACCCTATGTATATATCGATCCATGCAACAAAGACAAGTACACTGATTCATTTCTTCTATGTATCTACAAGCTGATCCATGTTGCTGTACAGCTGCCAATCCATTCCTGTTTTATGCTGCTTCCCTTATATATTTTTCCTTATGGGTTTGGGGCTAGCTATACTACAGGGACAGGAAAAATATACAGTTTAGCTCACATGCCTTATGCGATAAAGCTTCTATTTTCATACTCCGTATACGAACACATGCACAAAAAAGCTACTTTATTCGGATAGGGAGAGAGATGAAAACAGTTAGGGATTTGTGTGTCAATCTCGAGGGAGTCGTCCGAAAGGGCCGTTGTGGATTTTAAAAACTGTAAATTCGAGGTGTTCTTCAACTATGGTGCAAATGGACATCACATATCACCACATTTACAAGTAAGGCCTCAGCCATATCCCTGTAGTATTAAGGTCATTGTTTGTGCAAATCCGACAGGGGGGCCTCTAAAATCTGCCACAAATTCTATACTGAATCATAAAGGGATGCATAGTTCCAGCTAGACCATGTCTGCATGGAAAATTGATTCCGATCCTGTAAGAAAGAGAGCTAGAGCAGGCCAAGTTAGGTTAGATCATACAGAAACCTTAGGTTGACTTGCATTATAAAATTTTATAAAATGTATATGATAAAGCAAATCCACTAATGATCTGCATGTAAAATTATGGTGCCGTAGATTTTATTGCATACTTCTTAAGGTTGAAAATATCGTCTTGACATCTTTCGATGGTACCGCCATCTAGCGAGCGGTATGGACATTAAAAGTAAAAACCATAAAAACTCTCAAACTTTATAAAATATTGTTGTTACCTAAATTGGTCACATAAACCACGGTTTAAATTGCGTATTCTACTGGAAAAATTCAGGTAACAACAACATTTTATAAGGTTTGAACGTTTTTACTTGGTGATGTCCATACCGCCCGCTAGATGGCGTTACCATCGAATGATCAAGTGCGATCATGACGAAATTCAACCTTAAGGGAAACCTCAGGGAATTTAGATTATTTGATAGAATAATCATGGAAAAATCAAGGAATTTAGATTTTGTTAAAAGAGTTCAAGGGAATTTAGATGTTAGCTAAACAAATTAGGGGAAAACTCAGGAATTTAGATTTTAGGTAAACAAATTAGGGGAAACTTGAGGAGTTTAGATGTTAGCTAAACAAATTCAGGCAAAACTTAAGGAATTTAGATTTTAGGTAAACAAATTAGGGGAAGACTTCGGGAATTTAGATTTTAGCTAAACAAATTAGGGGAAAATTTAAGGAATTTAGATTTTAGCTAAACAAATTCAGGCAAAACTTAAGGAATTTATATTTTTGCTAAACAAATTCCGGGAAAACTTAGGACTTTAGATTTTAGCTAATCAAATTAAGGGAAAACTCAGGGAATTTACATTTTAGGTAAACAAATTAGGGGAAGACTTCAGGAATTTAGATTTTCGCTAACATAATTAGGGGAAAAGTTAAGGAATTTAGATTTTAGCTAAACAAATTAGTGTAAATTTAAGGAGGGAAAACTCGGGGAATTTAGATTGCAGCTAAACAAATTAGGGGAAAATTTAAGGAATTTAGATTTTAGGTAAACAAATTAGGGGAAGACTTCTCGAATTTAGATTTTAGCTAACATAATTAGGGGAAAAGTTAAGGAATTTAGATTTTAGCTAAACAAATTAGGGGAAACTTGAGGAGTTTAGATGTTAGCTAAACAAATTCAGGGGAAACTTAATTAAGGAACTCAGATGCTAGCTAAAAGAATTTAGATTAGCTAAACCAATTTGGGTAAAACTCAGGGAATTTAGATTTTAGTTTTACAAAAATTACTGCATATATAAATAATAACCTATCTGAAAAATACATTACATTTAATATTTGATTTTAAATACATTACTCCATAATTTCCTACCGTTAATTCCATTAATTCTCTATATAATACATAACCTACTACGATCCTCCACTTCCACCTCCGCCACCGAGTAGCGCGTAGAGTACCGGAACCGTCACCGCGATGGCCCCGTATATCATCGCTACCGTGGCCAACGAATTAACCTTAATCTTCCATTCCAAATTATTCTGCGCATCCTTCACCATCCTTTCCACGTCCCTTCCCATGTACACCACCACTCCCTGCGGTCCTTGCGGCTTCCCCTCCTCCGCGTCCACCGCTCCCGCCATCAACCGCTGACTTCCGATCATCGCTTTTATATCCCTCATATCGTTTGCTAAATTCTCATCCTGTTTCCGAATCATGTCCACGATCTGTCCATCGGGTCCTTGTAACCTGTGCCCATTGCCTAGTAGGTTTTTCAACTCGCTAACGAACGCGGTCATCTGGGCCTGCTGCGTTTCAACCTTGCGCACCATCGCGTCAACCATGGGAACCGAAGCCGAGGACTCGGTGACGATGTTGCGAAGTTCCTTCATTCTCATCCGGCTGTTGATGGTCGTTCCGACGATGCCGATGATGGCACCGCAGATGGAACCGATGACCGACCAGTATTTGGTCTTCTCGGCGTAGGCCCTTTCCTTCTCGTGGCTTTCGCGGACCGTGTTCGAGAGTAAAGCGAAACGCTCGCGTTCCGCTTTCTCGTAAAACTCCAAATCGTCCATGCATTTTTTTTCCTCCTTGATTATGGAGTGCTCCTGAGTGATCAAACTGAGGTACCGGTCCTCGCCCCGCGACGTCTTGTCCAGTTCCAGGTGGATTTCCTTCAGTTTAAGCTGCATCTGCTGCGTCTGCATCTGGCGCTCGCGACGCAACTCCTGAGTTTCTAGAAACTTCCTTTCGGCCTTTGTAAAAAAAAACAAAAACCGATTTTAAAGGGACAGTGAAGTCCAACAAAATATTTTAATATGTTATTCAGAGTGAAAAACTACAGAGAATGGCTATTTGGTAAGTTAACCAATTCGTAATGGTTAACCGTAGAGACTGATTTGTCGATGGAACTCTTTCTTTGCGCGGATTGACGGCCAAATCACCTATGGGGGTTGAGATAGAGAACGTAACGTCTACGATCGGGCTGGCGAAACGACCGTTACGACGGCATCCGGCTATCACCGTCAATTGGCTGCTCCCCTCCAAAAAACGGGTAGGAAATTGAGAACGGGGGTATGTGTGCGCTGCCGAGCACAGCCCTGTCCCATGTCCTCTCCATTGCCGTTACTTATAAGGGCTGTTGAATTTGCTGTCAGCATACCTTTTTCGAATTTAATTAATAACTCGTTAACCATTGCGAATTGGTTAACATACCAAATAGCCATTCTCTATAGTTTATCACTGAATAACATATTAAATTTTTTTTGTGACTTCACTGCCCTCTAATATGGATATTCGTATACGGTAACAAATTCTATACACAATGAAACCTGTCTACGGTGGAATCTCATTGCACGTTTCCACCATAGTCAGTTTTTACTGCATAGAGAAGTTTCTTTAAAAAAAATTCACATATTCCACCATAGGCAGGTTTTATTATATAATGTAATTTGTCCAGTAAAACCTGTCTATGATGGAAACCTATCTATTTTAGAAAAACCTGTCTATTGTGGAAATCTGTTTATGGTGGAATCCAGTCTATTTTGGAAACCTGTCTACATTATAGAAAAACCTGTCTAAGGTGGAAACCAGTTAACTTTAGAAAAACCTGTATATGGTGGAAATATGTTTATGGTGGAATCTAGTCTATTTTGGAAACCTGTCTATGGTGGAAATCTGTTTATTTTGGAATCCTGTCTATGATGGAAACCTGTCTACTTTATAAAAAAAAAATTGTATGATGGAAATATGTTTATGGTGGAATCCAGTCTATTTTGGAAACCTATCTATTGGGGAATCTGTCTACTTTATAGTAAAACCTGTCTATGGTGGAAGGAAGTCTATGGTGGAAACTGTCTACGGGGGAAATCTGTCCATGGTCGAAACCTGTCTACTTTAGAAATGTAAACCTGTTTATGCTGGAATCCCATGAGTTTTGAAAAATTGTCTATTACGGAATCTGTCTATGATGGAAAGCTGTCTATTCATGAAACCTGATTATGGTGGAAACCTGTGTATTTTAGAAAAAAATCTGTCTATTGTGGAAATCTGTTTATGGTGGAATCCCGTCTATTTTAGAAACCTGGCTATGGTGGAAACCTGTGTACTTTTTGAGAAAAAAAAACTTGTCTGTGGTGGAATACGTCTACGACGGAAACCTGTCTACTTTAGAGAAAAAACCCGTCTATGGTGGAAATCTGTTTATGGCGGAAACCTGTCTATAAAGTACTTTAGAAAAAACCTGTCTACGGTGGAATCCAGTCTATTTTTGAAACCTTTCTATGGTGAAAACCTCAGGGTGTGAAGTACAGTAGGCTTCCAAATTTATAGGAAAAATAGGAATTTGTAACAAAATTATAGGTAAAATTATAGGAATTATTTCATTATAGGCAAGAAAATAGGAAAAGGAATATTAAATTGATCATTACATTTATTGGTATCATTAGGGGTTATTCACAAGTTAAACCAACAAATGATGATAATTTGAAATGTCTCCTTTCACCCTATTATTTTTGCTTCCTTTTCTTGTTGGCAAACTCATCTGCAAGTCTCTCATTTCGTCTCTTTTCTTCAACAAAAATGCATTACAAAATCTTAATTTACATTTGACTTCCAAAAATTTCAGATTTCTGGCAAGTCCTTATACAGGGTGCAGCAGAATCACCTCCCTCATTTGAAAGGTGCGTAGCTAGGGGTTTGGTGGGAGTACAGCAGTGGGGATAGTGCCGTTGGAGAGCTGCGTTAATGCCATTTTCAGTTAACATAATGATTTGGACGGAGAAGCACCGCACATTTGCTGTAGAGGAGTTTGACTAAGATGGGGTTCACCAGTAACAATGCAGCGTGCCAAATTGTCTGGTTGTGTTCCGTTGTCTGCCAGTAAATTCCTTTATAATGGAAAAGTGTTTGTTCCGATAAAAAAGCTGTTCAAAATTGGATGTCAAACTTCAAACAAACAAGTTGTGCATTAAAAAGGAAATGTACTGGCCGACCTCAGGCTGCAACCTTACCAGAGGATTTGCACACCGCATCATTATCTGCGACCTAATATTTTGATAAAACTCCTCTACAGCAAAAGCGCGATGACTTTACAGCCAATTCACGGTATGCACTGAAAATGGCATTAACACAGCTCTTCAAGGGCATCATCACCACTGCTGTTCTCCCCCTACCAGTAGCTACACTCCTCCCAAATAGGGAAGGTAATTCTGATGCACCCTGTACTTACAGGGAAGTTAAAATACAGGATAATATAGGAATTTTTGCTGAAATAAAGGATATATAAAAGAACCCTTGAGCAGAATATAGGAAAATATAGGAAATATAGGAGTACTTCACACCCTGCTGTTATTACAGACGATTAAAACCACACCTGATGATGTCTTCATTTATTTCCATGTGCTGCGAACTTGACCGTCTTACCGGCGTCGAATTGACACTTTGAAATAAAGCGGACTGAAACGAAGACAAAACTCCAGTTTAACGACATTGTCAATTGAACACATAATTAAACATCGTGTGGCTACAATTATACATTTCTCCTTATCAAATTCAACGCTACATTTTGCAGCCGAATCCCAGGGAAGAAACTGTCTTCAGCTTGTGCATCCGGAGACAAACTAGCTTCGGGTTCGGCGCTGGATTTGGACCGTGAATCCAAATGGTAACTTCCGGTATATGACATGCAACTCTCACTATAACTGTTCCTGCCTGCAATGTAAACAAAACGAATGGCATTATTACAAATAAGCACAATATTTGATTTAAAAATTGTATTCCGGTTCTTACGTACGGCAATTTCGGTGTACGTGTAGCTGTATTAAATATCTCCAACGGTTAGGAATCGCTTCAGAATATTTGGTTATAAGGTGATGGGGCCAACCTGATCAAAGAACGTAACAGTCAACTTGTTGTAAAGAGTATATTAACGTTACGAGATGATGTTCGGTATACCGTCGGCTTTCGCAGTCGCCGCGTTCATGTTGCCGACTAATTTGTACATTGTCTTTGAAGTTGTCATGAAACACTTGCTGCTTACTCGCTTTGTTATTGATGAACTTCGCCATAAAAGTCTACTTGGATCATCACTGAAATAAAGTGGACGTTATAGTAAATTAGTACACTTACGTAAATGTCGGGCATATTGAAAATGTAAAATTCAATTACTTTCCCGGGATTTATGACTTTTTTTAACGCAGTTTCCATGTCCTAATGTTACAATTGAGTTTAACAATATATTTGTAATACATTTTGAAATATTACATGAGGAGTTTTTGCCCATTACCAATTTCAAAATTCTATTACAGGGTGTCTACTGAAAACATCTGACAAATTTGCATGACTTTTCCAGGATTTTCATGACCATTTATACAAAAAAATCATGTATGCATTTAAAAGGTACAACAATTCACCCAACAAATTTCAACATCATTTTAAAAACTGTAGTTAATAATTGTTATTTAAAACATTGTGTATTTCACACAAAATTAGTACCTAGATTCAAATTACTTTTTTGCTATTCTGTCAACAAGAATTCGTAAATTTTTCAAATTGGCTAGATTTTCAGCAATATTCCTGTCATCAATAGCTTTATGTAACACTATAAATACATTTCCACTGTTATAAAATAGGTAAATTTAACGAAAATTAATATCTTTTTCAGGATTTTTATGACTTTTCCATGAAATCCTCAAATATTTTTGCTCTGACATCTAGCTGCAATTTAAATAAATAATTTCAGCAAAGTTTTTGCATAATATTGATATGTCACCACCTTTTTCTCCCCTGAAGAACAAACTTTCCATTGGCTTTTTGCTTCACATTCCAATCATAGATTTCCGTCAATAACTGCTTTCCTTCATTAGTCGACGTCGATCCATTTATCTGTAATCGATATAATACAAAAATAAACCAATAAACAATTTCTGTAATAATTTAAACATCGCATATATAAATCCAAGTTCAATTTGCGAACATTTTATAACAAAAATTCCAATGCTTAGCTTGAACTTGGACAAATATGGCTTGAATTTGTATAATTACCCTCTTGGCAGGCTGGAATTTCCGTAGAACCGTGGAACTTGAACGTTTTTGCGAACAACCTTTCCCCATTTTCGGCAATTTCGAACTATTTACACAACTTCAGTGCGATTTTAAGATTCAAAACGCGAGATTAAAACTGATATCGATCGTATAATTATCCTAAACTAATCCCTGGAAAGTATTAATGCTCACAAACTCTCATCGGACTTCAACAAAACGGTTACTTCCCGCGTCGAAATCAAACAAATCCATGTTTTTAATGGCGGCCGCTACCGCTACCGCTACCGCAACTCCAAGATTCCGCTCCTTCCAAATCGAAAAATGGCGCTGAGTACGATTTTCGAGCTCATAAAGTGGTTTCAAAACCTCATCGGGCGTCTAAAACAGCGTTCAGCCGGGCTAACCGTGCCGGATGATCATTTGGAAGTGTTATATTCCAGCAACAGCTACTTTATTTTGAATAAAAAGCACGATTTGCTGATAAACAGCGACTGCCCATCGGAACACCGCACCCTGCAGACGATGCTAAGCAGATCGTTTCCAAATTTGGTGGAAGAAAAACTTGCTCATTCGTTTCGTTTCGTCCATCGCCTCGATTATTCTACCAGCGGGGCGATTTGCATCGCTCTCGACAAGAAATCGGCAGCGCAAGCGGCGAAACTGTTTCAGGTACGGCATCGATTGCAAGTTTATTCCTTTGCGGAAAGTTGCGTGCAATGTTTTGTAGGTTAAGTCAAGCGAGGTGTTGCATCGTGGCCGGCACCGTGCAAGAAAGTTGCGAAGGGGAGCGGCCATTATTTATGTCGAAAAAAGCGGGAAATTTGAAAATGAAGTAGCGCTTTAGGACGACATATCCATTCGTTATTGTGCAGATAAATACCGCAGCTTCTCAAATTAACACAAACCAGATTGTTCAAGTTATTATTATAGCGGATTATTTATGCAGTCTTCCTCAATAAAAAAAGTAACATATGCCCTTTATTCCAATATATTGCCAAAATTTGTCTAACCTTGATCCATCCTTGTTTCTAGGGCTTCTATTTTACAATCTCTCCGAATGGGTGCTCTTCAATTAGATGTGCACTTACTTTAAAAGTGGTTAATTTCGCGGTGGCTTTATTTTCGCGATATTCGCGCACCTTCAACTTTCCGCGAAAATTTAGGCACCGCACAAATTTATGCACCACAAAAAATTTCATTACCGCAAAAAAATTATTTCTCCAGTTCACAATTTTTTTTGTTCAAAAAACCTAATAATCAGGCACACCTGCACCTTATGAGGTGAGGGGTAAGCTTTGTGTTTAAAATAGGAGTATTTTAAAGGAAAATAGGTTTATGGGAACTAAATTACAATAGAGCTAAGGTGTATATTGTTACGGTAAGTTTATCGAAAATGGCACTGTAAAACGCCGATTGCGCGTTAACTAAGCGTTTAATCGAAAACTTACCGAGAACGTAAAGTGTTCAGAAGGACAAAATACATCTAACGATACACTTAATTCCGTTATTGTCAGTAAGTTCGGTTAGCTTTGTTAACTAGTGTTGTTGTAACTCGTGTGCTACAAACATGTGTGGTCAACAAACCTAACCGTACATACTGAAATAACGGAAAGAGTATTGCAAGACGTATTTCGTCCTTCTGAACAATTTACGTTCACAGTAATTTTTCGTTTAAACGCTTATTTAACGCGCAATCGGCGTTTTACGGTCCCATTTTCGATAAACTGCTCGGTTGAATAAACAAACCATTACATATGTTACTATGGTGACAATTCTGCTATTCCGCGAAAATAAAGTCACCGCTAAAGGTCTACATTTAATTTCCCGCGAAAATTTAGCCGCGCGAATTCATAGTCTTTTAAAGTATTTGTTTATGAAGGGTGTTTAATGAAGTCCCATAACCAATTGACTATTTTTACAATCGCTGTTATACATTTCGTTCAGAATGCATTGCTTGGTTTGAAGCGCAGTTCAATGATAATAGGTAGAAAAATAGTCATTATAAGTGAATTTGAATTGATATTCTACTGTGGATATTCTTAAGGGATTGGGCTCGAGGGTGAGATATGCAGTTTAATACTGATAAGTGTAAGGTAATGCATGTTGGGGCTAAAAATTCTGGGATAGAATACATGATGGA
>JAQIWR010001474.1:0-13665 GCA_034695945.1 Glomeris hexasticha
TGACAGTTTGACCTAGACATGGCTCTCTACTTGTGATAAGGTTTTTGTCAAAATCTAAATTCACCAAAAATACCCTGTCTGTTCTCCTTTAACATAAATTATTTGTTAACTTGTAGAAGTTGTGTCCAGCTCATGATCAAAGTTTGTTTTATGACTGCATGGCGTATAAAAACCAAATTTTTTATAGGAAATTGTTTTTAATTACCTGTGGAAGACTTGGCATATACAGGCGAAAAACACTGTCAAATATAATAATAATAATATATATATAATATATCTGTTTATATATATAATAGAATATAAAATCTTGGAAATGCACGCGATGACATTTATGACATTTTTTGTGTAAGGCACAAGAACGAAGCGTATGAATGCATTCGGCAAACCCTCTCCCAGCTCATGATGTTGTATATAATTAAAAGAAGATGAATAAAAACGACGGGAATTGCAACGTTACAAAATGACAATATATACTATATACCGTACACATTTTGAAGAAAACGCCCTGGAAAATAATGTGAACAACGGCAAATAACAACGTATGAATGTTATGAAAATTGGCAGTTGCGCACACTTCTGTCTCTCTTTTCACCCCTTTTCGCCATCAACATTAAATTCTTGATGCTCACAATTCATATGTATTACACCGTTGCAAAATTGCTGTTTTCCAAAATGCCAAGACCAGTTTTTATTTTGTTCATATATTCTCTCTCATGCAGACAATTTACAAATGAGAAATATATATATAACAGGGGCAGAGAAAGAGAGATTGGTCAATTTATTATCTTGCATGGAAATATTACTGGTGTTGTACAAGGACCTCACAAGGAGTAAAAATATGGCTTCATTAAAAAGTGAACGCCTGAAACACTGAAGCTGCGCTCACGTGTGATGTTGATACGATTAATTACACGCTAATGTATGGCACGCTAATGGCACCACAAAAAGTCCCCCACGAATTAATTGAGGGCGAGGCAAAAGTTGCGCATAATAATACCCACATGTAAACATTTTCTGTGATGTCCACAGCGATTGGAATCGTAAATTGAGCTTGCGCTAAACAATTGCTGTCTGCACTTTTAAAAAATGGAATTTTTTCATGCCAAATTTTACTTTCACCTTTCACCCACCAGGCATATAATAGCAACAGTCGAACTTCAATTCCTCGAACAAAATATAACAAAAATTGATATTGCATATATTATTGACAATTATTGTCATTGTGATGTCACAATTATAATACTGCATTATTTTTATTATGCTAATTTATGACATGCGCGACATCACAATGCTATGGGAAAATTATTTGCTAAATGTTCAGGCATGACGTCATCTACACAATGTATAGCATAATTTATGGATCATACCTTGCAAAGATACCAGTAATAAATAGTGAAATTTCAACAAAATCCAATGTAAATATTCGCACTTGTCAATGTGATATGATGGCCAAACAAAACATGAACTTGATATGCTGCTTCAACTAAAACTCCATTGCACAAAAATCTCCATTGACATATAGATTGTAATGCAAAGTATAAATTTCACTATGTGATGAACAGTTTGTAAATGAACAAAGTTTTAACGTTGTTAAACTGTTTTTTTACAGCGTCAATTGTTTTGTATATGCCATACATTGTTCGAGTTAACAGAAGTCCGACTGTGGTTCACAATCCTGCGCATGCGCTCTTTGTTTATGTACGTTTCTGTAAACACAATGTCCTTCGTTGTATAAGGCAATTGCTTGTTTTGTCTTCCTTTCATTCTCTTCACTTTTTTTTCTTGTATGAATGGAATGCAATCTTTCGGTGTTATGTCCTGGGGCTTGCCTGGGGTTACCCCTTTTTGTTCACCGTTTCGAAACTTGTCACAGTTTCCCAAATGTTTGTCGAGTATAAAAAAATCACACAAATCCACATGTGCATGTAGTTAGGCACTTTTACTGTTTGGGCTTGGGCTGATGTCTCCTCATATGAAGGGCCAAATGGTCGGACCGGGCGAAAGATCGATCACAAACGTTGCATTGAAATGGTTTGGCCCCTGTGTGCTTTCGAAAATGGCGTGTCAGCTCATCGGAGCGGGCGAACCTCCATTGGCATTGGGGCCATTGACAGGTATAGGGCTTTTCACCTGTCAAACAAGAATAAAACTCACATTAGTTGCAGGCTTCTAAAAAAAAGTCCCGCCAAGTTTATTGCGCCGGTGAGAAAAGTGCAATTGTATACGAGGTGACGAAAAAAGGTGCAACGGCTCCTTTAAGTGCTCCAGGCACCACACCAATAAAATGGCAACTATTTGGTAAGTTGTTGTCGGAATGGGAAAAAAGCAGGTACAAAAGAACGGATGTTTTCCATGCAGCGTTCAAGGCAACAGGTCCCTCCATTTTTCTCACTTACTTTTTTAAATCCCTCCTTTCTCCATTAAAAATCTAAACTAGAAGATAAATAAATTCAACTGTATCGTTTCGTTTCGGTATTAATTATAAGGCGGGATTGTGGGATTGCCTAGTGCCATCCATCAAGAGAGAAAAACCGCATGCAGTGAAGGAAAAATGAGTATACTGGAGGAAAAAAGACAGCAAAATGTAACTGCATCATGTAGAAAAGACCACACAAACAGAAAATGTGAAAATTTAAATTGGCAACATTTTGTTCCAGAGAGGCCCTTTGTGGAGTGTGAGGGGGGAAAAAACAGGCAGGAAATGCCAATCTCTATGGGTGGTGGATAAAGGTAAAAGTTGGAAAACGCTTCATTTTAGCCATGGGGCAGTTTGACCCATTGCTTTTACCAGTAGTCCGAGGAGAAGCCATTCATGGGGAGCAAGAAAGAAAGTTGTAGGGACATTCTGACCAATCATTCGTTTAGAAAGGAGGGACTAAAGAGAATTTGTGAAAGGCATAGGGGAAGGAAAAATAAGAGTAGCCCCTATAGCAAAAAGAGCTTTTGGACATTGGTGGTAAATCCAATTTTCAATTCCTCTTTTAATCCCATACAGCTCGGCTATACATGAAACCCCTTTTGAGCAACTCATTTATGAGTTTGCTTTGAAGTTGATTTAGTGAGACCTAACTTAGGTATGGCTTTACTGCATGACGTTGTGCACAGAAAATGCCATGTTATTTGATGCAGTACATGCACAAAATTGCCTATAGATTTAAATAGTGAACCATGCTTAAATTGCACCCACTACTACAGTATACAATGTTGTAGGTATATGTTTGACTGACTTCTCAACTGACATGTTTGCAACAGTCATGTATATAAAATACGAGCAGGATAATTAATTAAGTAGATTGTTAGGAACGGTTTATTATACTTGGTTCGGAGAAAACTATTTAGAGAGCCCTCTATCAACGTCAAGAATGCTTGGACATTAGCATTATTTTGCATGAATATCGTGACAAGTGACTCAAATGAAGTTCTTATCCGAGCTGTGGAATTAACATAATGCGACGCACGTGCTACGTGTTACTTCAAGAACAAATTTCAAGATAAAACTTTCGGGTTCATTGTCAGGAAAGTGTACAAAAAATATTGTGCAAAACGTACACCTACCAGTGTGTATCCTCTGATGGGCTTTCAGATGAGAGCTTTTCGTATATACCTTCGTACAACCTGCAAACAAAATTAACAAAATTAATACCAAAATTTATATTCCTTTTATACGTGCACATGAGAAAAATAATTATACCTCAAATTATAATTGAAGTGACTGCTAAATTACAAATTTAAACACTGTATACTAGTGTTAGGACACAATTAATTACACTGCATACATTAATTATTTTTTAAATGATTCAAAGAGTGTTGAACCCAGCTAGTACATTAATTAGAACTTAAGTTATCGAAATACCTATCATGCTTTCAATATCAATACCTAGTATAGATATTACATTTCTTGAAATTAAGCACGCAAGTCCGCAAATGATACCAAGTTTTCCAACAAGACTCGTTGTTAAATAAGTATATGAACATTTTAAAATATCGTTTGTTTAAATTAATAACGTGGAAAAAGGGAAACATTATATCGGTTTTATATGTTTAAAGAATTGGGGGTACATATAAATTGAATAGAAAATTTACAGACAGCCTTGGAAGCCTAAAACACAATGCAATAGTCGACAATGAGGTTGCCCTTTTTGAGATTCTTTGTAAGACTTAAAAACTGCACATTATAAGCTTCATTCGCACTGGATCCATTAAATTTCGATCTACACAGAAAACTTTTGCCATTATTTTTAGCTATATTATATTTTGATTGTTCATTATTTATCAACAAGTTGTTACTCGACATTAATTTATTTATAGCCCAGATAACGACGTTTGAATTTTGTGTTGTCGACCCACAAAGCAGGTAACAATTTTCAAACTTTGTTTTTCTGTACACGACAGTTCTGATGTAGCACAACGCTTTGACTTTGGATAGCTGAAATGATCAAACATGCTCCCTCCATTCATTCTGTGCATTGGTCGTAAAGGTTTATTTGCTTTTTGCTCATCCCAGGCCCTATTCATCGCTACCTGCTGCTTGCTCATGGCAGGAGGCCAAAATGACAACCCATGGGCTCCAAATGGTAGCTCAGGTGCCCCTTTCCCCCCCTTGTCCCCAGATCTTTTCTCCCTCCCCGCAATCGGCCATGAGATTGCATATGAGGTTACTTAGCAAGGCAACTGAAAGGAGTCTTTGGACCATGTCGTCCTTTTTTGGATCAAAGAGAGGGGGTTTGGTTGTCAACAGGTGCGCTGGGCACAATGGCAATGCAGCAAAGGGCTGGTTTCGCATCGGCCGTCCATAAGGACTCTTTGGTCCATTCCTTAGCAAAGCAGCACGTGCGATCAGAGCATAGCAAAAAATTGAATGACATTCTACTGTTGGGTTCCTTTTGCTCACAGTTTTAACAACACCGCCTGCTGAACAGCTTTTTTTTAATAGTGCTCTTTTGCCTTTGAATCTTTTCCGTTTCAAAACAGTATTACGAGCCATTACAAAGTATGACAAAAACTTGCTATGGTAAACATAAAAATAATTGCTTTGCATGCTACCAGGCATTTATGAATGGATAGTGGAGAAAGGAGTGGGGAGTAGTTTCTGTTGGCAATTTAAAAGGCCTGTGGGAATATACGTATAATCTTTGTATAGCGTGTTGTTTTGTTGGAGCATTGCAAGGAAACTCTATGGGTCTGCTAGTTGAAATCAATTTATGTCTTGGAGAGTGTTTGATGTTAATGTATTTGGATACCAACAAATCTTCACGTTTCAAAAATAACAACCTTTCGCATATTTAGACAACGCCCAAATGAGAATCAAAAACATCCACCGACAAAGTTAATCAAGGCTAAATGTCGTGCAAGGTTAAAAGTTCAACTGAATCGAAAATAAATGTTATAGTGGTTAAAACTAATATCCTTTTTTCCTAACTAAGATTCATGAAAGTGATTTTCAATTATAAATATTTGCAAAATGATGCTATCCCCAAGATATTAATTCAAAATGTGTAGTATGTGAAGGGTGTTTCAGTGAAGTATGACGCCCCTTTAGATTGGACAGGGTTTGGATCAAATAATTTGGATTTTTTATGTGTGCATGGATCTCGTGACTAATCTGGAAGCCCAACTTTTCCTGACATTGACGAAGTTTCTCAAGGTCATTGTATTTCTATCTTTGCAACCGTTAGCGTTAGGGTCCTTGTGTATGTTATAAAGTTGAAGAGCATCATGTGTTCAGAATAAGTACATAGTTTCGTCAATTTTTAAACATTCTACGGATTAATATTAACTTTTGAATTGGTGAATTTTACCACGCTTAAAGTTGGCAAAAATTGGTACTTATGCTAAACACGTGATGCTCTTTAACGCAAACGGTTGCAAGGATAGAAATTCAATGACCTTGAGAAACTTCGCCAAGGTCAGCAAAAGTTGAGATTCCGAATTCTTCACGAAATCCATACACAAATAAAAAAAATCCAAATTGTTGTATCCAAGCCTGTTTAATGTAAAGGGGTGTCGGACTTCAATGAATCACCCTGTATAATGAATGTATGTATGTATGTATGTATGTATGAGAAGCGCCCATTTTTGATAAGTGTCACAATTCATATGTGCAGCAAATAACTTTTTTGTGAATAAAAATATAACTGTAGGTATATAGAAGCTGCAATTTTAGGAACATATTTCAGTTTTTTTACAAGCATGGAGCAACACGTTTTGTGCGAATTTTAAAGTTGAATGTGAAAAGGCAGTAATTCAAGTGCATGGTCCTTTAGAATAAAAAATAAAATACTTTAGAACTTAATTATAAGGTGGGACACAAATAAATACGTATTATTATATTAATATTTCCTATATTGTTGAAATTAATTGATTTTCATTATTAGACGTTTTTAAAGTTGGCTATTCAAGTATTTTACTCAAACCGTTAATCGCATTTAACAGTGGATTTAGGAGGCGGAGTTTCCTATATCCAAAGTTCGGCAATATGGCTTCCTCAGAAATAACTAGCAGATCAATATAGACAAGCTCAAATGCCTAACTGGTATTTGGACATTTCCAGTGTTGACAGTGCGAGTTAATTTCTGTAAATTGGAATGCATTTCTTACCTGGAAATTCGCAATGGTGGATCCTCCTTTTCTCCAATTCTGGATTATTCCTGCGGTTGTATTTGCCCAACGACACCAATTCTGTTGTGGGCGACATACTAAGTGACGTTGAACCCGTGGACTGCTGTTGTTGTTGTTGCTGCTGTCCAGGTCCACTTGCAGCATTCCCAGAATTAGTACCTGGATAAGGTGGTGGCGGAGTTCTTCTTCCAGTTCCTAATCCAGCTGCAAAGTTGTCTGTTGACGGACTTCCCGGCTCTGAACTGGGAGGTGTTGGTGGCATGTACACTCGTGATGTCATGAACTGTGGACCCAAATTGGTAAATTTGTAGCCATGCACATTTTGCGAGGGCATTTGAAATGTGCTGGCCATCCTCAATGAACTCTGAGAATAATTGGACTGATTTGGGGTAACTGCTGGTAGCAATCCTTGAAGGGTGAGACACTTATCTGGTTTCAGTTCTGGGGAAGATGATGCCGAGGAATTAGATGGAGCTGGGGATGCTGATGGTGCAACTGGTGACACGTACGAACACGGTGACAGTGTGCCTGGTTCTGGCTTAATGGGTATGTCAACTGTGTCCAACTCAACTACCATGTCTACATTGTCAGGGTCTAGTTTCCTGATGCTCGATGTAATATCCTCCCAGAATGTTGGACTCGGCTTGAGGTCCTCGTCGATGGAACTCAGGTTGCTGACCACAATGTTGGAGTTGACACTGAAGCTAAGACTGGACGGTGGGTTAGGTTTGACGAAAACGTCATCATCATTAATATGGTGGGTAGTGTTGTTATTCGTCACATTCACTATAGATGTTGGTGCAGATGGACCATAATGATGGTTGTGGTGGTTGTTGTGATGATGGCCCTTGAGCACGTTGTGGTAAGAATTGGAGTTGTGCATCATCATCCGACCGGAAGCGGACAATGGTGGTAACTGGCGGTAAGGCATGTATGAGCGGCAATGGTGTAAGGAATTACCACGACCATCAACCACTTGCTCCTGGTCGAAAAATTCGTCAACTGTCGATGCACTTTCCCGCCTTGGCTTCTGGCACTCTGCTAATGTGGTCCAATCGCCACACTCGGTCTTGCAAAGGTACGCATCTAACTCGTTCTTATTCTTGACAGTCAACTGCAGAAAAACAAACCAACCATAAGCAAGCACTCAGAATGGTTAATTACCACACGCAACTTTCTTATTACGAGACCCGAACA
Organism: Glomeris hexasticha; assembly: GCA_034695945.1. Lineage (NCBI taxonomy): Eukaryota > Metazoa > Arthropoda > Diplopoda > Glomerida > Glomeridae > Glomeris > Glomeris hexasticha. The sequence goes on from JAQIWR010001474.1 coordinate 7,816, forward strand.
GTACTGGAAACTAACGACTGAAACTTCTTGACACACCCACCATTTCTGCACATTGGCTCCAACGCCATTTCGTTAATTTCTCATCACGCCCACTTTACCATACATGGTTTATTACAGTGAATATTTTTTATACAGTCAACTCGTATATAGAATAGTACTTATTTTTTTCTTTTTTTATTATTGTGGATGTTTGCTAACTTTTGTTGCATGGTTGAAAAAATTTAATAGAAGTGATAGTTGACTATATATATACTTATACCAAAATATGTACTGTATTACTGTAAAAACTACCCCATTTCGCACAAACTATTATAAGCAAGGAACTAAGTTTCACATTTCTTGCTACATCCCTTAAAGTGGACGAGCTCTGTAATACCAAAGGGTACGAATATTGCTGAAATGAATTATTGCACGTAATGTAGTAACTTGCTTACCACTGGAGAATGAAACTGCAGATATCCTATAGGAAGACTACATAGAACTCTCCATAAAATATGGTAATAGAATTTGTTAATAATTCAGAATATTTTTCCCGAGGCACGAGGTTAACCTTGTTATAAGTATGCATCGATTCACAAACTCTGTTCATATTCGCAGAAATATATCCAAGATGGCTATCGGTTTCGCAGAAACTGTGGCAGAAAAACACGGAAATGATTGTGGATGGAAGGGGAAAGAGAAAAAAGAGTGAGAGCAAAAAAGAATTGTGCCAATTTGTTATTCGTAATACTATTGGCTTTGCGATTCCATTCCTATGGATCCATGTTGGGTGTTGTTGGGTTGGTGTCACAGATGGGGTCACTGTGAAACAACTTGGATTTAGCAGCAACATATGCAGCTTGCTTGAGATTATTTTGGCCAGGGCTTTAGAGGGCTAAAAGGGCGTGTTTGGAAGAGTCTTAGAAACTTAATCCTTTTGCTGATGATTTACAATGCATTCGTCAATGTCATTCGCAGACAGAACATGCCAATGCTGCTTGCCGACTGATATCCATCCTGGGGGACACTTAGCAACACACTCGAGGCTTCCTCAAAGTCAATAAATAGCTCGATATCGATGGATTTGTGGTACCTGTGTGTGTATATAAACAACGTATACTTGAACTAATCGCCTATTTTTTCCAACTTCAATGTCGAGTGCATAATTGGTGCTGCATGCTTTCACAATAGATTACATGAACTTTTTACTGTTTATGGCATGCTACGAGCTTCCCAGTGACCCACAAATCAAGAGATTACATTTTTATTGTTTTGTGATGGTATAAGAGAAAAAGAATAAATCATCGTTGGCTTCACCCTCCCAATAGAAATAAATCTTCCTGAAAACATTCTACATTGGCACAGATTTTGTGTTGCATTTGTCCTTGATGAACTGATTTAATTGTAATTTGCTGCATGAGGATTCAGTATTACACAATTTAGTGTGGCAAGCCTATAAAGAGCTTTACCAGCATTACACGTATACATATTCTGGATAATTTAAAAATCAAACCAACTTAGAATTGATTTTGTATTTACAAAAGAACTCCCATATTGCATTAGTTTTGTTATAGAAAACAGCTACTTTCACGTTATTAACTAAAATAATAACAGTTTGACAGTTAATTATCGAGATAATTTAGCAAAATTTCATGCTATATATATTTCAGTGCAGTTGTTATTTCTATGCCGTTATATTTATATGTGGCTTAACTATCTTAACTTTGTTATGTGTATTTGCAGCATATCAGTGTTGTAAACTATCTAAGCAGGATGTGCAATTGATAAAGTAAATCTTGAGTCACTGCGTGCTGTTTCCTTGCTACTTGGAAACTTCAAAACACCTATCAAAAGTTGTTTTTCCGGCAAGGTGATGTTACAATTGCAGAACCATGCTTGTGTCGAAATGTAATTTTTGTTAAGAAAACAAAACCAAGTATTTCTTACAGCTATAATCCTACAATAACCATAATATAGGCCTATATATAAATGTTTATTTTGCAGCGGAAATTCCTATAAACTATTTTTTAAACGGTGCTAAGGTTATATAGGTCCCTGTCATATGTTGCAGATTTTCCTTAAAGAAATCTGCTGCTGCATTACCCTCTGCTATAACGAGTAAACAAATTTCTTAAGCTTCTAACCACGTGACCTTTTCTTACTGTAAACTTCCGGCCTGCACAACTTTGACTTCCTGTAAAAATACTGAAGATTTCCGAATATCTTTGCAAATGTTTGTAAACTTGGGAATCTTTAAAAAATATATAGGACCATAGGACAGAAACGGATCGAGACAATGACAGCAAACGACCCTGCAACGTGGAGGTCCGGGTTTACAGTTTGAAAATGGCACGTGTCTTGAGGTCCAGTGAACATTAAGTTTCAGATCGTCTTTCACATTACGACTTTTATGATTTCGCACGTTGCGTCTTCCGGTAGTCGTTTAGCAGGCCCATTGCCGGTTTCCGCTCACAGAATCTTGTTTGTATACGCAGTAAATACACTTGGCCTATATAGTATTCTGCCTGGGCCCCAACAACACTCTGAAATAAGGACCCCATCGCAGTTTGGAACTAGATCAAACTCATTTTGGGCACTATATACACAATATGTTTTTACTCTACTTCCGGTTTTGTCAACAAATTTCACCCTAGCAAAAGTCTTGTATACATGATGTCCAGCGTATACTTATAAAGTACTAACATGAAATCAGGCTGCATTTGTTTAAGCTTTGTTGTAAATGTATTATAGAGCTATAAATACTGTATGCAGTAAAAACTACAAATCTTTACACTGTCCCTATCTTGCACACTGAATCCATGAGATCAAATACGTTTTAACTTGATCCATTCGATCTAATGAATTGGCACTTTTGAACTTGTACCATTTCCTTGTTTACGAATTTGTATAGTAAACCGGGTTGTTCCTAGGCAACTGCGATAAAAATATATGTTTAGAAACTGTAATAACTATAACATATCAGGTGCACTAAAGATTTTATTTTTATGACCGATTGTCTGACCTACAAAATGGTGGAACGGTGGTCTGTTCATCCCCTCTTTAATATGTTTGAGTTTCATTATCTGAATATCATGTACAGATTTCATTCATAACTCTAATTACGTGCATGTGTATAATTATTGGGAGTTTTAACCACTGTTTTAACTATAGTCACGTTCTTAATGCAGTTTTTTGCAATGCTTAGAAAATCGTCCACATTTACATTACAGAAGTTCTAACTAAAGGCAGGAGATTGGAAAATGGAAACCACATTTGCATTTGAAGCAAAGGCGTTGTCCCAAACGATCTTATCAAAATGAGGCATATGGTAATGTACTGCATTATTATACTCTTCAAACTCACCTTCCCATTCTGCCTGAGGGGGAAAACGTCTCGTTCATGAAATTGCTTAGTAACTTGCAGTCCCAGTCTTTGATATTATACAATGAAATTGAAATCGAGTCTGTTCATTGCTATGCAATATAAAGTACATAAAATTATGACCTTTTATGTATTTTCTTGGTTTCAGATTCTAAAATAATTCCACACATTCATGTTACCAATCGTGAGCATAAATTTTTACATCATTGGATGTAATGCAGAGAAGTTTCATGTATGATACACTATATTTTCGTTGTATACGAGTATAGACAATGAAACCATAGTATTATAATAACCAAACAGAATTTAGTCTATAGTATAACAAAAAGATAGTTCAGCTAGAAATACTTTTAGATTAAACTAGTTTCGATATATTGATCCAAGTTTACATGTAACTAACAATTGAAATAGCTCTGCATCGTTCTCAAAATAGTAGTTCGCTTATTATTTACTGATTTCTCACAATTCATTCCTAACCAACAGCAACAAACTAATAAGGGATTCTAGGATCTGCTTCTTGAAATAAAATCACAACTCCAGATGTATGTGCAATAGTTCTCACAACTTTGTTTGGATCGATCCCCTAGCTGAAACTGAGTGTACATGGGCCCTTACCGCCTATGTTGTATGCTATTCAGAATGGATTTTGAAGGGAATTGCTGTTTTTGATGTTGCTGAAGCAACTTATCTGATATAGAACTGCAATAAATTGTATTGCTCACTACTTGAGGCATTCCAGTGACGTCACGTATTCCATTTCAACCCCATTACCACATCCCCTTTGCTTGAAATAGCAGGCAATAGACCGTTTTGGGATGGTTGATGTGCGCATGCGCAGTTCCATGCGCCACGTGCGGCGGCGTCCGGAACTGCTAACCTTGGGTAGCGGTTGGCTTGATCGTATTGGCGTTTATCAAAAAGTCGTAATTTTTGCGTTCTTGCACGAGTTTGCTGAAAACTTTTATTAACGTTATTTGACGGTAGGGTAGCACAGGGTAGTTTAACCTTGTTTTGGTTAGTCTTGGTGGTTTAAATTTCGCCAGGATACATGATCGATGTCGTAAACAAATGTGTGAGCTTCTCTAATAAGTGTACGTATTAAGCATGTACGGGTTTTTAAAAATAAGTCAGATGTTTGAACATTTTCTTCAACTAATAACTTAATTTTCAAACCCAGTTTAACATTTTAAGTGCACAAATTTGACTTTGAATTGGCATATTGCAATTTGAGTTATTTAATTACACTAAAATTGGAAAACAACAAATTCAATCATGAAATAGAGTTGACAATAAATGTTCAAATAGCTGGTTTTCATTGATCAGCACCTGAATTTAATGGTTTTCATAATTTCAGCAAATACTTTGTTTACAAATGATGTACTTTACATACGGTATATATTGTAGGAGGTTGAGAGAAAGTTAATAAGAAATAATGCACCAAATTATCAATTTGTTAAATAATTTTATCTCTAAATCTCTAAATTGTCATGATATAGAACTACCCTGTCTTTAGTGGACGTTTAGTCTTATCACAAAATGAAAACATTTTTAACAAAATAGTATCTGTCCACCACATTCGCCCATGTTTATCGCTTCTCGATAGATAGCATGCATAACATGCAGCGTATGATTTCGTACTGATGGTTAGCGGTTCTTGGGCAGGCCGCCAGATGGCGCTGCGGCATTCCTAAAACGGTCTATTGACGAATTGTCCCTGTTCAAAAACGTGTGGGAGCAACGACGTATTTAACGAATTGTCCCTGTTGTCATATTAATTTGCCACATTCGAAGTGGTCGTATAGTGTGAAGTACTACGAAAAGTACTAAAATTGCGCGATACCGGCAACAGTGTTTGCACGTTTTCGGACAGACGGAGATTTTAGTTAATAAGGATAAGAGTACTACAAGTGCGTGATACTGGCAACAGTGTTTGTGAGTTTTCGGACAGACGGAAATTTGCTCTTTTAGTTACAGAGGACACAACCTTTTGTTTGGAAAATACGTTTAACATATAGTCTCACCAGTGCTTTTCCAATTAAAGGATTAGCTAATTACTCCATTCATTGTTCGCCAATTAGCGATAATTGTTCACTAATTAACAGGGAGGGAGACACTGCCTCCTTGAATAATGGGTGGCTGGTCAAAACCGGATTGGACTATAGAGCATTTAGCTAATCCTTTAATTGGAAAAGCGCACCATAGCGCAAGTGCGACTATAATATTTGCATTTCCAAGTCAATTCCACTTATATTCCCAATGATATATATAAATGAAAAATGTGATGTAGATGAAACAGCAGTTATAAACAATGTACAAGAATGGGTATCAAATCTGTGTTCACCTAACCTATTCACAAGTTTCCTGGAGTGTTTCATGGGGTTTTCCGTGTGGTGGCGCTGCGGTCAAAACATCCCTAGAGAGCCTTGATAGAGAGAGAGCGGCCAAGCGCCGAGATTTCCCTCTAAACGTTCGATTTTGCGGCATGCATTC
>JAQIWR010001475.1:0-13664 GCA_034695945.1 Glomeris hexasticha
TGGAAGTGCCGTCGATTGAAAATGGAACGCCGCCATGACACTATAGAGTTAACTCCGAACAGACTGTAAACATATGTACTAGTATAGTGCATTATGTTAACAACAGAGGGAGCCACTGTGTGATTAAGTCCTCTTATGGATTAAAAACATAATGCATGATTGCATGTCGTTTTTGTATAACACAACTATATACTGCATGTACAAAGTATTCATGGTTGGTGTTGAGAGTTGCATATATAGCAGCGCCACCAACGGACTTGTTTTCAGTTTGGACGCCTCTTGACCATGAATTGTTTCCAAATGTGCTGTGGACAGTTTAAGATTTACGTTTCAGGTGACTGAATGAATGAAAGTGTGTGGTTATAATGGTGCATGCACAAGCTCGTTTGTTTTGGTTTTTGTTGTCAGGGTGTTTTTTGTTTATTGGAGTTTTTTGAGATGACCCCGAATTTCTACGGTTGTCTCGAGACGAAACACCCTTAGGCCGTGTCATTTCTCACCAACCTGCATACCTTGAATTGCCCTCTATTTTTTTTTATAAAGCTGTAGGCCTATCTGTTGTGTCTTTGTTGGGGAATTTTTGCGGTGGTTTAAAATATCAGGTGACAATTCCTCTTCTTTTCTCAGGGTCTATCTGTCTGGCTGTCTGCGTGTCTGTCTGCTTCGGTCCTTTTGCAGGTTTCGCAGTTTGCAGTTTCTCCCTAGACTTAAACATTTCATCATCGTCACTGTTGCCGAGGTGCGATAAATCTCCACCTGAAAGAAAACAATTAGACATAGGAGGGATAAGAAATGCGAGGCTCCGCCATAAATTCTTACAATTGTGTCAACCTTAACTATTTCTTCCTTGCCTCCCTCTTAAAAAGCTGTTGTGTTGCTCATTTTTTCTCCCCACCCTTGGGACTGAAGATAAGAAAACAGAGCGTAAATTGCTGGATAACTCTCTTGCTCTTCCCAACATCGTCCCGAAAACTGAAGCATCTTCTATATGGTACTTGAGGGTATAAAGTATAAAGTAAGGAGGCGTTTCCTTTGTTGTGGATCGGTCGCACGCCACGTGGTCGTTAACCCTAAACGCCCTCCACTTCAACTTTCAACTTGCAATGTGTGCATGCACTTTAAAGCAGTAAATTCAAATACCAATATCCATGCACAGTTTTTACTCGAGCCGTGAGAAATTTCCAACTCTGCAAGACAGGATTTTACATTCGCCACCTCAGTATATCTTTTTTGGGGTGAAGGTGGCTAAAACGTTTTGCATAAATAAACCATTTTTGTGTTTTTCAAGTTTTCTCTTCGGTGGTCTCTTGTTGATGTTGTTGTACTCGCCAGGTGTTGACAATTTTTCTTCTCCGTGTTGCTGATCACGGATTGGATGTTTTGTTTTTTGTGTGTGTGGATGTTTTAGAGCTGTTGTGTAGGAGCAGAACGTTGACACATGTGACATTTTACGAGTAGCTTCGTGACATATCCCAAAATCTTGGAATTTTCTTATTTCAGTATCATGACATGGTGCATATTGCAGCAGCAAAATTCATCTGCTGCACCACACATGACACATTTCATTAACTCTTTTGCATGGATATACCTTTTGAACCAGTGTTGATCGATATGTACCCTAAAGTTGGATAAGTATATGTAAATGTCAGGCAGTGAAGCCCAAAAGTTCTCCATTACTAACTTACAAGTTGAATCACACAGCTGTTCTGAGAAAAATGAAATCACACTGAGAAAATCTTACAAAAAATTGATATTCGTTATTCCTTGTAAAAATAAATTGTCATACATAATTCATACAAACTATTCAGATGAAGGGATTATGTTTTCCACGTAAGTTTTGAAAATTGTGTTTATTTTCACAATATAATCTGTTTTTAACATTAGTGGAAATACATTATATTACATTTTAGCTCTTATAATAATGGGTTTATTTTGAAATACAGAAATAATGAAATGTAAAAAGTTGAGTAATCTTTTGTTGTAATAAAACTGAAATAGTCAGATTTCGTAATCGTATAGTTGAATTTGAAAATTTTCATACATGCACATTTCGAAATGGATATACAATGATAACAATTCAAATTAATGTAAATAATTATTTTCTGTTTCCATTATTGCATGACATTCACATACTTTGAAGTATTACGTGTATTTATATACATGGGATTTAATTAATTAGCATTATGTATTATGTATTATAGTTGATGGATGCAGCGCCATTTCTGTTTTTGTTCGGTATATGTTGACATTCAATTTATATGAATGGACAAGAACATGGGCATGATGTAGTAGGCCTATACATTGTACATTTCATGCTCTTTCAATTAACATTCAACAACCGCACTCAACTTACAGCATGCCATTTAATTTCTAACCCTTTGCACGTACATGCACAAGCAAGAAGAAGTCTGTGTATATGTGTGAAATGCATCTTCGAGATGCGGCTATTATTCATAATATGTATACTATCATGCTTGTCTTACTGGTTAGCAGATTATTTTGCGTCTTATGTGTTGCGCGTGCGCATTTCTAACTTACGATCATGTTGCGGTGTGCTTTTTTTCCACATGTCCCAGGCAACAAAATATTTCCTAAATGTCAAAGCCATCGAAGGAGAAGTGAAAAAAGTTAGGAGAAAAAATTCCGAAAAAGAAGGAAGAAAGCCTGTCTAGGTGGAAAAAGTTAAAAAGTTCATGTGAAAGAAAAACTCGGTTGAAAAAACCGATTTTGTCTTTGAATTTTTTTTACAAACTTGTCTTAAGATTGTGATTGGGGAAGGAGAATGAGGTGGACTTATCTATCTTAAAAAGACCCCATGTCGACTTACCTTCTTACATAGTTTAATTATATATATACATAATCGAAGAGACTGGTTAGTAAAAATGTGAAATCCAGTGATGTGTAGATCCTTTTGTGCTGGGAAACAAATTCTGTCAAATCCAATATACATTTTTGCTCAGTTTAGACATCTTTTGGTTTGAAATTTGCGCTCGGCAGCAGGTGCATCTTCAACCCTCTGACCTCCTAATGATGGATGCTCACTTTTTAACTTTTTACTCCCCAAAAGTTTTTAGCACCCAAATTTCGCCCCTCTCTTTTTTCTTTACCACCTATTATTTTTTGTTATCGCTGTCGCATTCTTCTTTCCACCGCAAAGTTATTATACGCAACACAAAGTGTAGAAAATAATGTTGGTACCAATCAACTTATAACTTTTCCCACAGCTGTTCATGAAACTTAATTTTCCCATGCAGCAATTTTTAAAATTTAAATTATATGTTGGACCATGCATCATGCCGTGTTATCCCTTGATATCAAGGAATTTGCTGATAAATGCAGCAATGAAATTTCAATTTGTTGGGGTTTTTTGGAAAATGATCGCATTGCATGTAATTTTCTTTTTACATGTGTAAAGGTAATCAGGCAGAAGTTTTATGCGACGCTTCAGTAGATTTAGGGCTTGAAATTTTAAGGGAAAAATGTTTAATGAACCCTTTGTACATGCGGCAGAGATTATATATTGGGGAAAAAAGTGGGAAAAATGTGATGACGTCGGGTTCTTGGGGACATTTCTGCTTTTGCCGAGTCACACACACTTTTTGCCCTCAACAATCGGTCCATTAAGTCAACCTCATTTTATACAATCCATCCGCCTGCACATGATTCTCCAAACCTGTAATGTATCACTTATATCAAAAAGTCTTTTGGTTCGTCGACCTTATATTTTTAACTTTTAAAACTTCATTATTAGGCTATATCTTATGTTTTGTGATATAACTTGGTTCAGGTTTTTACTTGTTGCAATCGATATGGCATTTTTCATCAATTCATCACATCGTAAATGACACAATAACCACGGAATGTTATGAGTGCAATTATAATTTTTCTCATAAGATATAAGTGAGTGCATGTTGAGGTTTTTTTGTAACACTTCACAAATACTATATATTTATACACGGACAATATAGGCAACATCAAAAAATAATTCAACTGTATTTTGGCTGTTATATTATAAAAACTCATGAAACGGGATAATTTTTCGCTGTTCATTATAAATACCAACATTGTCATATAATAAAATTATTCGTTATTATAATGATATCCACACATTGTAATTATACATTTTTGCATTGAAATAGCTGTGCAACTGAATTTCAAATTTGCAGCAGCAATATATCGTTATAAATACACAAAAGGAATTGTTTGATTACTTTCAAAACTTATACTTGTTTGACTAATCTCGTAAACTTTCAAATTAAAACTTATACTTTAAATGCAACAGTTCAAAAGTTAAAATTACAATAACCATGAAATAAGCATTGAAATCAACTGAAAATTCCTCATAGTTTCCCAGCTAACTAAGGTGGAGGACCGCCTTAGGTGGGACACCCAGTATATAGTGTGCTAATATTGAAGTGTAATTGAGCCCATGTTCGTGTGTTTTGGTATGTTGGTAAAGTGGGGTTGAGCTGTGTGGGAAATTTGCTAGAATGTTAATGATGAGTTTGCACGTGTTTCAATGGTTTGTTTGTTGGGGTTATATTGCAGAAACCCTCAGGTGGCGTTGCAGGGTTGCCCTCCACTAAGTCCGACGTTGATGAAGGACTCTGCAGGAGGTGATGTCTTCCCCAGGGAGAATTGGTGAGCGACCATATCATTTTATTAAATAGCAGTGGCAAAAGTGAAAAGATTTATCAAACGAGCGTTTCGACTTCTTCTCCGCCTTGTCACCCAATCGCCTATTCAAACCTCCAACTTTGAAGGCCTGATGAATTGAGTGTTGGGAGCAGGGGTTAAAGGAACGGCAGGGAGAAATAAAAAAAAAGAGAGAAAAGCGAACAAAAAATATCGGCGTTTTGATGGCAATGTCAGATTATATCCCTCGAAATGGGAATTAGGGGAGGGACACTGTTTACATATGCATGCATGCACCTATTTATATTTCCTGATTGACTCATCATGGTGCACGTGTGTGAAGTAAAACCCTGTCCATGATTAAGTGATGCGCAAAATATGATAAATTAGACACGTATTCATTTGTCTGCCCACTCATTTATAACTATTTCTCCAGCCAAATCCTCTACATTTCCATATGCAATTGCTGCAAAAGGCCACTTCACAGCTGTTGGAAAGCAGCTCTTGTTGAACTTAAAGGCGAACTGACAGGTTTTTGAAGCATACCCTGATAATCTGCTTTTTCAGTAGTTATTGCGTCCCTCCCTTATAACACTGGCTAAAGCAGAAATCGATTAAAAATTGAAAAACAAAAGTTATGAGCGTTTTACCAAAGGCGTCGCCAAAGCGTTTCCATGGAAACGGACCTGAAAACGGCCCTGAGGATCGAGCGGCTGCGAGTACTGTTCGATATACTCGCAGCCGCTCGCAAGCTCCTCGTAAGCCGCTCGCCGACGCCACATTCGGTAAAACGCTAATAACTTTTGTTTTTCAATTTTTAATCGATTTCTGCTTTAGCCAGTGTTATAAGGGACGCAATAACTACTGAAAAAGGCGATTATCAGGGTATGCTCCAAAACCATGTCAGTTCTCCTTTAAGACGTGTATCTCCCCGCCAACAAAAAAAAACAACCTAACGGGCCAATTCATTTGTACAACTTATTAGTGAAATTAGTGTAGTAGCGGATCAAAAAATCGGCTTATCCAGTTCAGGTATTTCCCGACAATTTGCAACATTCTTTACTTCATAAACATATACTACTTGACATTTACAGTTTGCAAAGTGAATGGCAACCCCCGCCTCACCTCAAGTTCGCAATAAATTCAAAAATAACAAGCCATGACAGCGCCATTTTTGCGGAATGCGGACGAGTTATTTTGGCCGTCATGTTTATATACTCAATAAAAATCGCTCGCTCGTAACGAAATTCAGCTCACAACCAGTTTACGCTCCATACGAGAATTCACGACGAATTATCACTATTTGCAGTATCAAAAAGCTGAAAATATAGACGCACACACGTTTAGCACTCTCATTTCCCCTCACATTCAAGCCACATACGCAAAATTGCCAAGCTGAACTGTATGAAAATCCACACAAGTGCATCAAAACCGATGCACGATATTACCTAAAAAAATTCATCAATCGGGGTTACCGGCTACAAGTTGAGTGGGGGGAAAAGAAGCCAAAGCAAAAAGCCCATTTGCAAAATGGCGCCTCTGCTCTTTATCGAGTTTCATGGCGGCGTATTCGCTCAATTGAACGGCTTTCAACGATCGAAAAACAGCTCTAAGACTGTCTTAACAGCGTAATTAAGACCTACCGAATCTCAATATAACGAGATTTAGCATCTGCAATAGGGATTAGTGCGCGATTGACACGGATTAGTATAGCACCGAAGACGACGTAAAAAAAACATTCCAATTCCATCGGCGCGCCAACGCTATGCAAAAAACGTTCCATCTCGCGAGATGTCACGAGATCTCGCGTGAACTTCGAACGTCGCATTATCATCCCGCCTGTCGCTCGTCACGATCGGCACCGATAAAATATCGACTCACTTCGACGACTTGGCGCATCCTTCGTCAATAAATAATGCTAAAACTTGGAAGATCGAGTCAAATAAGAAAGACGCGGCGACATCGCTGATAAAAATCTAAAAATGCGCGGTGTTTTTTTGACCCCCATTGAAGGCAAAATGACAACTGCTGCCACCTAGCGACGACAGCACGAACTGCACAATTTTTTGGATTTTTTAAAGAGATGCGCCATCGTAAATAATATACGTTGATGTGGATGAATGAAGCAGCAGCATGTTATTTCGTTACGACTAAAACGTCAAACATACTTGGCAGGATTTCGGATAATCGAAGCTGGGGGATGAGAAATAAATGGAGGGTGAAAAGAGAAAAAAGCTAGATGCATTATACCGCCATTTTGTGGTAATAATAATATTGCCGCAATATGGTAATAATCGAATCGCCCCTCTGTGAAAGAGCTAATATCTCAGTCAGCAGACACAGAACCGCTAATTAGCAGCCAATTAGAACGCCCAAGGGATAAGTAAAAAAGAAGGTAGTATACACATACAGCATGTACCACATAGAAACTAAGAAATAAAAAAGGAGGGGGCAAATGAAGATGGCTGCAGCGCCTTTGGTCCGAGTTACAACAGGTTCACAAGTGCGGAAATGCAGAGAGGAACTTGATGATTGTGGTGGCACTTGTTGACACCTCTACTGACACGATATCTGGCAACACTGGCAATTAAGTGCCAACAATACGAGCTAGAAATAAAAACGTTGGCGCATTTCCAGCCATCAATGTTAATGAGATAATGTTAAATAAGTGACAGCTCAGAAGCGAACTTCCATAACAGTCATTCATTCATTTCAAAATCACTGCCATTTTTTTATAATTGCTACTTAAAACCTGACACCATAAACACTCAATCGATCAACATTAAGAAAATGCGAGCAGTATAAATAAACATTATTTTACTGGTACTACTACTACATTCCATGAAAATTTTAATATTTCATTCAATTGACTACCCAACATTTTAATTTGTAATAAGCTCCAGATTTAATGTCAGACCATATTAATTTTCAAATTTACATTTGCAGTACTTTATGTAAAAAATAATCAAACTGTTTTTCAGTTGAACGTAAAATTATAATTTAGCATTGACAGCTGTTACAAAAATTAATATGAACTGCATGCATAGATGGGGAAAAAATTTTGCAGTTGACTGTAAAAAAAAACCACTTCATTATCACTCGTCAGGTTTCTCGTTTGTTGTGACCTTTGTAACCCCAAAAAATAAAAACGCTTCATTTCAATCTTCCAATAACACGCATCAAATTTGCAAACCACTTTACAAGGAATGTTTGTAGCAATGTGTTGCCTTAAACACGTCATAACATCAACGTACAAACAAAGAAGGGGTTACAAGAAAAGAAAAAATTGAAGGAATCTGGACTCAAAATGGCCGCCATTGCTCAAAGATTTCCGGGGCTTTCATGGCCCTATTATCTATTGTGTCTCTTACCCCTTTACTACTACAAAAGCCGATAGTATCAGAAGGGGACTAGGGCATGAAAGAAGAGGAAAAGGAGAGAAAAAAAGAAGCACGTGGCTTTGACCCGCACCGCCATTTTGTGGGAGGAGCCACAACGGCAAGGTCACATGCACCGACCATAAAAACCATACACCGTGTTTCATTAATAAATATACTATGCAACCGAAATAAAAACACTTCACGTTATAGATTATATATCGACGAGTATCATCAACATGGATGATGATGGTCAGTCAAGTGGTTGGACAACAAAACTCGATAACGTCCAATCCAGTTCAGCTAAATCGATATATCGATTATATACATGGTCACTCAAATTTCAAGCTTAAACAAACCCATATAACCTCATCCAGAAGTTATATCTACCATCTACTCACTGTTTAAATGTTAGTGTTGGAGAGTAATAAATTGCATTTATACGTTTCAACATATATCACCTGTTGCGGATGAATTGGTGTTTACATTATTACAGTGAACAGGTGCACGAATTTACGAGTTTTGTTTCAGTAAATTTATTCGTGCGCATGCAAATTCAGGTTGGAAAATATTCCGGCTTGTGCAGGTGCAAAATGAAAGATAGGTGTGTAATTTACAAAACACAGAAACCATACAAGTATACGACACGCGCATTTGATTCTCCCTGAACAGAGTTGTCGTCTGTGAATGAAGAGAAAGGGCGTATGCAATTCCCCCGACTTACGCGTTTTCGCTCTTACGGGTTTCGCTTATACGATACTTTATATCGTATATAATATGTAGGAAAATCGGCAGCACATGTTCGGATTATATTATACTATACAAGGAAAAAGTCTAGTAAGTTTTGCAGCCATTCATCACTGTCGATGATAAACATCATGGCGCTTGTTCACGTGACAAATTACGCGCTGCAAACATCCGGCGACGACACGCACTACTCAAATATGGCGGACACACGACCACAAAAAACCCACAAGTGACGAGACGATTTTACACAATCCCAACTTTCCCACGGAATCCAATCGCAGCATCCACACAACCATCATTACCACTGAAATACCAAAAGTGCGCTTATATCCGCTCCTCACCAGGGGGCGCTCCCATCAACCGAACTTGTGATACTCTTTTTGTATTTCAATGCTTTATTGCGGATAAAAAATTCGTCAACAAATTTGTACCACTTTCGACTCCAGATGGCGCACCGAAAAGCAGCTTTTTTCCAAGGAGATTTCCTGCGGTGCGCCATCTGGTGCGAAAGTGCAGAGACTATTTGTTGGTTCTGAAACGAACAAGAGCAACCTCTTGTCCCAGAAGTACCAATAGAGCTTTTGCAGCACGTGACTTGGCTCCGCCCAAGGAGTTATATCACTGGTGATATAACTCGTTGCTCCGCCTACTGTTCAAAGAGTCGTCCATCTTGGAGGACTATATAGCCATCGACGCCGTTGCAATTGCAAGGTCGCTGTACATTTTCCATTTGGATACGCAAGCCAAAGTACGTTAGGAATTTAAAATCGCCCAGATTGGAGGAGTCGACCCTAATACACGTTTATAAAATGTGAATTGTCACCGGAAGCGACGGATTTGTCGTAAATGCAACAGAACAACATCTGCTGTGTTATAAGTCTATGGATGCACGTGGTCGTTTATCCTCCAAGATGGACGACGCTTCTCCCCTTGTTATCCCCGTCGTAACCGATGAGCTGTATGCTCATTGGCTGTTAACATTCTATGACGCGTTGTGCAAAAGCTCTATTTGATTTCACATACAGTACGTTGAAATATTAAATTTATTTGTACGGTTTCCCAGATCAAGGTCATGTTCGCCATCTTAGATGTCTCACCCTTCGAATATCGATACGTATCGATACGCGTATCGTTCCATGAATCGGTAACGAGTACAGACAGACGTTCGATAGTCGTACACAGTTCGCCATTAACGAAAGCGTTTTTAAACCGTCGATCCATCAAGCCCGTTGATCCCCTCCTCCTCTCCTCCCTCTATTACTATGTCCCGAATCAATATGGCCGACTGACATGACAAATAGAGTGCTGCGAGCTGAAGCAGAAGGAGCAAAGCAAAATACAAGTGAAAGAAAGACAACGATAGGCCAAAGACCTGCCAAAATGGCCGCCAACCTATATTCCACGCACGTCATTCCCTCCCAAACGCGTTCAAATTACAATATTCTATTGAGAAAGAGACACAACCAAAGTAAACCGCAAAGAAACACGTGATTTATGGCAACAATATCGCAGAAAACACCCCAACAAGACTGCGAACAGGTGATGAAGGGTTTTTGCGTCTCAAGAAATAGAAAAGCCCCAGATTTACGACATCGTTCGATTAGATTGATCGCAACTGACACCAGACGGCGCTGATGGCGCAACTCTCACCATTGGCTATTGATTAGCGAGGGCTGTTACATTTTGGACGCCAGGGGGAGTTCGGTCGCAGTGGCGATCGTTCAAGGGGGGAAGGAGGTGAACAGCCTCGTAATACCGCCCACATAATAATAAAGTACCTGCACACACACATATACGTCTAATACCACTTCATTCATTTAATCACTATTACCTTTGTTTCCGGGAATAAAAAATACGACTATAAATATTACTACGAAAGAAAAATCGAATTTGGGTAAACCGTGGAATATGGATGGAATTAACATACGATACGAACGACCCCTAACTTCCACACCAACCATTGCCAAAAATATTGAATTACACACGTTTAACAATGCGGAAACAATTTGTCACACTATTCTTTTACTGCCGCAGTATATTTAAATGTCCGCATTATTGCTATGACGCCAAGGTGTGTGTGTGTGTGTGTGTGTGCAAGTGTACAAAAAAAGTGACGTCACGCCGTCTTTCAGAATAAAAAGCATTGCAACAAAAATTGTAAGTCTGCGACGTGTTTGATATTCGATACGGTTCCAGTGCACAAATTACTAATTGGTAAATTGGCAATTACTGCCATAATAACCGTGACATCATCACGTGCAACAGCGCCTCCAGCGGAGAAAGTGAAAAGATTTGATATGGAAACGTGGGGAGAAAAAATATACTGTATATGGTTAATTGCCCATTCGTTTATTTAAATTTAGGAAAGGAAACGTTACCAGTACGTTGACACCGGTAAATGTCACGTGACACACGGACCGCATATCCGGTACATATCACGTGATTTTCTTCCATGCATAGGTACACATTGAAACGTAAATTACACCCACATAATAATCAAATTTCACGAATAATCTTCATTATCCGCTGCTATTTAAATTTCCTTTCAATTTATTAAAAAACTGACCTCATTTATAATTTATATTGCATAATTTGGAAGGAAAAGTAATTATTTTTTTAATACTAGTAGCCGATTGTATTGTATACAATGTCCATTGCAAAATAAAAATGAATTACACAGTTGAGTGCACTATACAAAAAGGTAGGAAATGTTGAACAACCATGTCAACAGCTGCGGATTTTTTTTAATTTACACATATTTAACCAAAAATAAGAAAATAGGAGTTTAATTGCTGGAAAATTATCTCAATATATAATAACAATGAAATGTTTAATTCCAAGGTCAACGAGTGCCACGTGTTACTCCCAATTTCTCGGTTTAACCAGGCATTTTAAACAAATTGTGTTTCAATTGGAGGATTGGACCACTCATAATAATGAATTGTAACACTTTTATTAGGCTTATTTGCTATTGTTTCCCAACTGGCAAATATTACTGCTTGTCGGTTCACACGCTCAATGTAGTCAAACATTTACTTTGCGGCGCTGCGACAAAAGGTGGACAGCAAAAAAAGATCGGTCATTGTCATTTTTACTCCTATCTTCAACACTCCAACTTGAATAGCAAAAATGGAAAAATAAGGAAGGGGACATTGACGTTTGCTATATGCCATTTGCGATATGATAAAGTGATAAATTTCAGACTCTCCAACATAACCTTTGCACATACACATAAATATAGTAGCAAAAATAACACTAACGTCGTTTATAAAAATTCCCCTTAAAAATTAAAATTTTATTTGGGGAAATGCCTAACATATTCCATACATTGAACAAAATAGTACAATGAACGTAAATTACTTTATCCCAACAACAGAGAAAATAATATAATTGATATATGTACATAAGCCTAAAAGCGAAAATGTAGCAATTACATTTTCGTATTTTTCAACAAAAATCATTTACTGAGCTATATATACATTCAAAAAATATGTCCACACATACTTTATACACAACCACTTCAACTTTTTCCTTTTTCTATTTATAACACTACAAATATTTGGAATTTATATTTAACCAAAACAAAAGCATGCAGCTTACTGAATTGTAAAAGAACAGAATGAAATTGAAATATTTTCCGGGATTAATTTATTGCATCGTATTTGCTTCTCAAATTTGACAGTTTTATTATATACAAGCAATAAAAAAAGGTGGTTGGGGTGGGAGGGGAGATATTTTCCCTTGATAAAAATGAGATGCGAACGAGTGAAGAAGAGCTCGGCAACATGGCAGTAAAAATGCCCCAGGGCAACAAAACGTCTTCATTGCAATCATTGCGTTTCTTGCTTTTTTTCTATTCAATAATAAAGAAATAAAAAAGTAAACAATAACCGGAGAAGAAAATGTAGGAAAAAGAAATGGCGTTGACAACAATAATCCGCATTGGGGAGGTTGTGGGAGGAGGGGGACAAGTGGGAGGTGGGTAACAAGAGCGAGGAAAAAATGAAATTCAAGGGTGTGATTTGCGACCGCAATTTGACTCGCAACACATGCCCCTCCCAATTTACGCTCCAAGCGGCCAAAATAGGCACTAAAATTACATTCAGACCAGTAATTGAAAAGGGGGCAGACTTCACACCGCAATCTTCGCTTCAATTAGTGACGTCACACGTCAAAATGCCCACTATATCTAGAAAAATATTACTCAAAATCCAGCAACAATCTATCCATCCATCCATCATACATGCTGCGCCGTCTGCCGGTGACGTACGCAATCTCAACCACGACATTGCATCCAAATCCCAAATTTATATGCAGTTCTGTAATGCAGAAAATTACATAAATATGCTGAAATACTCTTGGAAACTGTCACTTGTCATTCTACCGTTCTACCACTAGAGGGCGTTCGAGTGCAGCGCAAATTGTCATACAGTGAAACCTGTCTATGGTGGAATCGGGCCAGATAATATTTCCACTCCAGATAAGTTTTTCCAGTATAGTTAGCTATTTTTAAAAAAACAAATAATGTCAATGGTCCAAAAAAGTCAAATTTCCCACAATGCACAAGTTTCCATTATGGACGGTTTCCACTACTGACAGGTTTCACTGTATTGAACTCTTGAAATAGTCTTTTTTGTTACGAATGTCGGTAATTGACTGAATTCAAATGCGACAAGATTTACTTTTTCAACTCACAAGTGGCCATCTTGAAAAACTTGTAAGTTTAAGAAAACAGTTGTTAGATGGCGCCACCAACTGCAAAAGGGCGCATTAAATATTTGATCGCTTCTGGCAAGTTGGACCATGGTTGGACGTGTATTTTAGCACAACCAAGAGTGGATGAAGGCTATAGAGTGTGCAACTGCCATGGATGCCATGGATTGAACTGCCGAACGGGCGTGGTCA
>JAQIWR010001476.1:0-13664 GCA_034695945.1 Glomeris hexasticha
TACGGCCTACTTTGGCGTTTTATTTCTAATCAACCACGTAAGTATCAAATTTGGGACTATTTTTACGAAGTAGACTAGTGGTTATACTAACTAATAACCAAGTTTCATGTAAATCTGTAAAACCGCGATTTTAGCTTTCTGTTCACCTTTAAAATATAGTACACATTATAGATATTAAAAAATTCGATTACTGTATAATATAAAGTCTTTATCAATAAAACAATGAAGTATTTTCTCGCTCTCTATTGGCTGATGGTTTTAATAAATTATACAGTTTTAAGAAAAGTAAGTTCCACGTATAAATTGAGAGGGAAAAAATGGGGACAAGAAACTTGGTGAGCATGTAATTATGTACAGCTCGAGCAGCATATTACGTGGGTGCATCACATGTCTAGCAAAAGCAATTTGTAACGCATTAGTCAGAGTATAAGCCTAGTCTCACCTGTCACACTCAATCTAGTTCAACACTAAATACAAGACAGGAGAAGCAAGAAACAGCAGGGGTCCCATGCAAAACCCTCCTTTTTTTCTCTAAGTAACCTAAACGCAGCTATTTCCTAATACTCAACTTCAAATGTAGGCCTATTCCTAATTTATCAAAATTATCTTCACGAACATAATTAATACACGACCCCAAAAACTATAATACCAAATATTTGTCTACTATTTCAAGTAATAGTTACACACAACTTACAACTGGAAACGTGTAAAAGTTACTCAACAAGCTTCACCCAACTTACAACTTGCTGACGTCAAATTTGGTCATCATTTAAAACTACTTTCTCAGCATTTTGCACAGTGAAAAAGACGCCAACGAGTTTCATGTCAAGAAAAATGACCGCCATTTGTCTCCAACTTAGTACACTCCTATATATATATAAGAAAAGTTTACATTTCCAAACCTTGTACAACTAATTTTTAAAACCACCCTACTAAATTCCTCATCATTCACAAATTATGAGCCATATGAGACAAACACACAAGGGAGGTCGAAAAAACGACAAAATGGTCACATATATCATAACCATTTTCTGAAGTAACTACTAAATAATGCATGACCCCCTTCAAAACACTCCCTCGTATTTTGCATAATTTATATTTTAGGCTAAATACTTGTTTCCATTACAATAAGGTCAGAACCTAACCCCTATATAGCATCAAAAATGACATAATTTACGGACGACCCCCAATTCTAAACTATTATAAAATTAATTATAACTACATATTTGTGTCAATTATTAATTGGGTGTGTTTGTTAAACATTTCATAGGATTTTATCCAGTCATTTTCCACATTTTCTATAATCTTAATTCCCTGTAACAATTTCTCTTACAGTCAACTTATGAACACTTAACTTTAAAAGTAGTTATAGCATTTCCAAATTCAATTTATAACTGTAATTATTATAAGAACCACAATTATGACACCTGAATTTTAAAGTTCAAAAGTTTTCACATTAAATCTCTTTTATTAGAGTCAACTTTTCAATTAAAATTCTCATAAAAACAATATTAATAATAGTCTAAACATGACGTTTGTGCTACAGTAAATAATAATCTATATCGACCCAGTTTACTAAAATTTTAGGTCAGTGACACTTATTTTATTAGTCGATAATAACCAGCTGTTAGTAGGTTTCATTTGAAAAATGTAAACTACAAAACTTCACCTTGGATGAGAGAAGTGGGTTTAATTTTTAATTTGGACAACATAAAAATCATTCAAATGTATGAAATGTATGTCACAGGGTTATTTTACCACCTTGTAAACTGCCAACTTGATAAATAATCACGATCATGTATATCGCATATCACGAAACTGGCACTCAAACATAACGCGGACACGCGAGACCAGCATGCTTAGCGGCCGACCGTGGCGCCATCTAGCGGCGCTTCTCGCAACCATGCCGTCACACTAGAAATTTAAATTCTTCAAAGTCAAAACGAGGTGAAAAGTTCGGTTGAAACCAGCAACAAGAATAAAATTAGACCGGAAACATGAAGTTTTTCAAAAAACATTTGTACCTACATCAAATAAATATTGCACCGATACAGATCAATATATAAATAATCGATCAACCTGACTAGGATTATGATTTACATCACATTTTGCAACCCCTAAAAAAAATACCTAAACATTTGGCTGTTAACCAAAATAAAACATTTCCACTTTGCAAAATGTCATAGCCATTATTGGCTGTGTTGCCAAGCTCAAAATATTTTTCCTGGTTGGAACAAATACCGATACTATTTCGTAATATTCGCTTTTTCTGCAAAAATATTCACAATAATAATTATTTTAATTAAATGTTTGCTGTAATTCAAGCAACTATACCTACAATTTTCTGCACAATTCAGCATAATTTTTCTCCATCCTGGATTAAATTCAATTAAATAACAGACTACACAGCCTACACAATGAACCTAATGTAACAATCGTTACAGCGCCCTCCTGGTGGCAACCGCTCGAAGCTTCTCTCCACGATTCCAATCCTTTCATTTTCCCTATTCATCAACGAACCAATTGTCGTTTCAAAAGAAATGTTCTTCGTCATCCAAACCGATAATTGCCAGTGTACAATAAAACATGGATGACTATTGAAGCCTGGACGACGTTACTATATAGGAAAATAATGATAAAAAAAAGAAAAGAAATTTGTTGCGAATGTAAATCACAGCGGGATATTTCGTGAAAAATTGACCACCATCTCGTATTGAATGCCGCATAATTACATCACATACTATGAATGAGCTTTCCTTTTCTCATTGGTGCGATTCACGAAATCGCAAATCACGCAAGCAACAAAAGCAACGTATATAAAACGTCACACACACCTGCACCGACTCGCACAAACCTGGCTAAAAACCCACGCATTTTTCATTTCCCATCAAACTCACGCAACATCGAGCCGTAACAATAATTCACATCTACTCTTTATTCACTCTTTTAACCTTGCTCAAGCATGCCGAAAATGCGACGGAAATACGCCGACAAACGCTACCAGCAACGAAATAATAACGATCGCTAGAAAGGATAAAAAAAAACATGGCCGCCGCGCGTTCCATTTTTGTTCCGTGAAAAAACACCAGAGGCGCTACGGAAAACCGCGAAAACAGCGCCTCCAAGCGGTGTTGTGGGGCGTCTTCCACATTTAACCTGTCATTACGAGCTCTAGCCCCGGGCCACCAAACGTTTCTGCACGTCAATCAACTTGGTTCTTCACGCCATCCATGCAAGGGGGGTTGGTTGGGGGAGGGGTGCAACCATTTTTGGTTGGAAGAAAGTAAAAGTTAAATGTATATATACATAAAAAAAACGAAGCGGAAAACAGTGTGGCCAATCCACACCATTTTCGTGCATATTTCAAATTTCCTTGGGGTACGGCGGTCGAATTTTGGAAAAACATGGCGGCAAAACCCCGATTGGCTATACAATTTTGAATGTAGAGAGAGAGCGGCCAAGCTGTCGTTGCGCCCTATTGGCTGAACGCATCACGTGGTACATTTTCCCTCTAATTATCGTTCGATTTTGCGTCATGCTTTCCGGCGCCCATTCGTCCGCGCCCTTTGGAACTGGACTACCGGGCGCCGCCGAACGGGCGCGGACGAATGGACGCCGGAATGCATGACGCAAAATCGAACGTTTAGAGGGAAATCTCGGCGCTTGGCCGCTCTCTCTCTTTTGAATGCAGCACGCAGCGCCATCTGTCCGCCACAGTCGACACTACCGATTACTGCATCATATAAAGCAGCACAGACCTCCTAAATATTACTAAAAAAATCTACTATAAATTAATGACAACCTGATGAAAATGAACACTAAATCTGTGTAAAATAATTAGGGAAAATAGAAATATAAGACCATTTAGGAGAAATTTACTGAAAAACCGTGCATTATATCTCAGTTTTAGGGGAACTAGGGGTGTTGGAAAATGGCAGTTTGCTGGTATAAATGTGAATGTGTGTTGTGTATTTGGATACAATTTACAAGAACAGAGTCAACAAACTCTTTTGTGAAGTCGATCCATCACAGTGTGACACCAAAGAGCCATTACAGTGTTTTTTTGCAGATGTAATCTGGGTATTTTCAGTTTAGCCTGTGACAAATATGCCAGAATAAATAAATAAATAAATAATTAAATGAACAACGCTTGCAAATTACTGGAGGTGTGCAAAGTGAGCTTTGTTAAGCCTTTATCACCTTTTCTGCAATCTACACTGGGCCCATGTTGCATAAATTATAAGCCCCTCCTACATTTCGTTAACAAAACACCGACAACTTTCACACCACTATATCATTAATTCCTCCAATATATGCAAAACCTTTACAAACTAATGTGTGCTAAAAACGGTACATTTCAATAAAAATATCTGAATTTTTATTGAGATGTCTGGGGTTATTAATTATTAAAAATTACACAAATCACACTTGAGAAGTTTATTTGCTGTCAGCTTATATATGAAGAAATCGCTAATTGTTGACCGGTCATTAATTATTATAATTGCGAATGTCATGTAGGAAAGCAAGAAGAAAAAAAACAATGGCTGCTTAGGGTGGATGATTAATTATTTTACCTGAAATGGAACATAACCGGAATTAATTTCGTTCCGGTTTGTAATAGGGAATTATAGCTAGCCTCGCAGCAGGGTATCTGAAACTGTAATATCTATCAAAAAGCATCTGTTTAATACAGGTACCAAACTGTCTTGAAATAAAAGTAAAGTTATTTCTGTTACAAGTTTAATTATTAATGATGGAACGAAAAAAAACCGGATCATGTCTTTGTCCCAAAAAAATAAATAGATAAAAAACAGCTGTTTGCACCTGCGCTATAATAATATACAAACACCATCAAATTTATTTATAACTTTAACTTTCCCTCTCATGTTTCGGTTATTGCTAAACCTCAAACAAGGGCATCCGTTAGGTGTAATCTCAAACTTCAATCAATGAGCTCATTGCTTCAATGGAGAAATGGAGACAAAAGTGTCAACAGATTTACTAAACCACTAAGTTAGTTTTTTATTATTATTATTTTCCACATGCAGGTGTGGTCACGGCTAATTAACGAAAGTAATTTGTTTCACCATCTTTTTGTGCCGCTTTTTGTCACCGCACTATCAGTCACAGATGGTGATTTTCTCCCATACAGTTAACATGTAAGGCTAAGGCGCTCCGCCGCCAGCCCATCAATAAAACGAAAATCAGTTATCCGAAAAGGAAATGTTTCCCAACTAAACAAAGAACAGTATTTGGAGGAATGCCTATTTGTATGATAAGTGATGTAAAAAAAATATATACATAAAAAAAGATGCATCGACCGGGAATCGAACCCGGGCCGCCCGCGTGGCAGGCGAGCATTCTACCACTGAACCACCGATGCTCACATCAAATCAAGTACCGAGAACCCCTTTTATATGCAATAAACACGCATTGCAGCAAAGCCAACCTATATACATTATCCACTCATGACATTATCTAAATGTAAAATCAATCGCGATAATCTTTCAATTTAAATCTGAATTCACGTACCTTTATGATTGATTTCTCATTATTCGATCACTTGCTGCCAGACTATCGTTCAGACATATATAACTCCTTGTTCAGACGTGTAAAGAAGTTTCCAGGCGTGTTCTGACGTTTCGGGAAAACAGTTATTTTCAAATTTCGTTCTGAATAAATTACTGAATATAACTTCGAAATAAACTTCCATCCGATGCCGATCATCATTTTCTTCCCGCAAATACTGTCCATCGAACTGTTCTTCAATTAAAACTGTTAATAAAATCGTTGACAAAATATTGCGGAAAACCAGGAAAACAATCTTGAAATCATGAAATACTTGCGGGAAAGCACCTTTAGCGGGAAAGCGCGCCAATGAATTCCAACTGTGTTGCCAAATTGTAGTACTATCGAATTTTGTTTCCGCGTGATTATGCAAAATCATATTAATTACATGGCACATTATCTCCTATTGAGTGGCTATCATATTATAGCAATTTAATTAGAAATCGTCATTGTTGATCGCCTGCATAGCTTCACATTGATCGCATAATCTAATTTAAGTTTCGCAGATTTCACTAGAGTGCCGTCAGGTGGCGCCAATCGCGTAAATGACTTAAAATGGATAGTTCAATAAAAATGTACGTATACATCGATGTTTGTACTTAATTAGTAGTAAAATTATAACAACGTTACAATTAAGTCATGGCTGTCCCGATAGGGAGAGACTACAGCAACAATAGGAAGAAATCATCCTGACGCCCCTGGCGGAAACCGACAGAACTAAATGATATTCCCATAGCAATTATAAAGGAATATGACAGTTATCTCATTTTTTATCAAATAAAATAAATGATATACACATAAAAACGAGGCTTTAATACCTTTACAGACACGTTACAAAACGATATTACTTGTACAAAAACTAATAAATTATGTGGCACTAAGAAAACATTGAATGTGCATATGATATTATATATGGACAGATGTATAGAAATGGCCATATTAAATGTATAAAAAAGTCTATGGCTGGGCACAATTGATATGTCATATCAAAAACAAACTATATAACTTATACACAGCCACTAAAAGACAACACAAACATATAAAAGTAGAGATTATACCCTGCCGATGAGCGCGCACAACCATATAATGATTATGAATTTAAATTACTAATATAGGAATCATGCAATGACAGTTCAAAATAACTGTTCATATTGTAAAGTTCAACTCTAGTCTGACTCAGTTTACTTATTTAAACTACTGAGATGTGGGATTTGTACTTGCTGCCAACATCATTGACCGGAACACCGAGCGTTCTTTGTTCATCAAACTTTGCGGATTATCAAACTCCTTCACTTTTCCAGCTTCCATAACTAGAATTTTATCGGAGTCAATAACAGTGAAAAGTCTATGAGCAACTGTGAGTACTGTGCAGTCCTTAAAGGCCTGTCTGATAGTGCACTGAATTAAATTATCAGTCTCCAGGTCAACTGACGCGGTAGCTTCATCCAGAAGCAGAATCTGGAAATTAAATATCAAATATAGTTATATATCCAGCAGTATTATAATTATAGTAAGAAGTGGTTTCATGTAGGTTTATATATACCTTATTCTTTCTTAGCAATGCCCTGGCAAGACATAAAAGTTGTCTTTCGCCGACTGAAAATCCTCCGCCGTCCGCGCCAACAGTTGCCTCTAATTGTTTCTGTTCCCGTTCAATCTAATCAACAAAAGTCTCCTATTTAACTATGTATTTAGAATCACTAATAATAGTATTAAAACAGTGGCCAAGTTAGACAAATTTTAAAAATTTAATTTTACACAATTCCGTGCAAATATTTCAATACGGCAACATTTTAAAGTTAATTAAAGGTGAAATGACATCGTATTTTTCACATCACCAATTTCTACGAAAATTTGAACAGAGTATTAACACATTCATATCTAACATCCTACCGATTTGTAGAACGTTTGAAGTTTTAGTTTCTCAGTTATTAGTATATAACTAAAGTTTGCCAGATAGAAGGGCCCGGAAGTTAAGTTACATACCTTCTTTTTAAGATGCGATTTTTCCAAAGCTTCCCAAATTTCAACATCACTGTGTGTTCCAGTCGGGTCCAAATTGTACCTAATAGTACCATCAAAGAGGGCGGGGTCTTGCGGGATAACCGCCACGCTTGATCTGAGTCGCGTCAATCCGATTCGGCTCACGTCAACGTTGTCGATGACAATATTTCCTGAACTTGTTTCCACCAAACGAAGAAGAGCAACCATAATAGATGATTTGCCTAATTGCATTCAAATTCCAACGATTTATTAATGAAATCAGTGTAAATACGTAGAAACTCGTATCGTAGGATTTAATTACACACCTGCTCCTGTTCTTCCAACAATTCCTATTTTTTCTCCACCTTTAATTACTACATTTAAGCCTTGAAGAACCAACGGTAAATCATCTCTGTATCTTAATTCAACGTTATTGAATGCAATGTTGCCTGCGTTGGGCCAATCGGCGCAAAGCGAATCGTCACATTCAACTTGCGGAGGAGCTTCTTCTATTAAATTCTGAAATAAAACCATGCAAAAATCTTTTTATTTCCTTCTCTCATTAATATAAAAATCCCATCACATTCATTTAATTACCCTGCAGTAATCAGCAACTCTTTGCACCGATATCAGTCGCGCTTGCAATTCCGCTTTCCAACGTAAACCCACGGCAACTATTGAAAATACCTGAAAGAAACATATACAGCCAATTTAGTATCAAATGTAATTACATTGCATTACATTAAATAGCCATAACAAAATTGTGCATGATTTAAAATCAAACTTTTTGCAAACTTTAAAATTAACCCTTTTAATGCAGGAAAGGTTATATGCAGCATTGTGCATAAAATCCTGAAATTTTTTTTCATGGTTGCATCATAATTAACTTAACAACATACTTGGAACATTGAGGAGATTGCTAATCCAGCACTTGCTGCAGAAATACTATCTCTGAAGCAGACGACCAATAGCGCGATGGCCGTCACAACGATCCACGCCAGAATATCCATGCGGAAAGAAAACCACTTGGATGACAACTGTGACAACATGAACTTGGAAAGATGTCCATCAACTGATTTCTCAAAGCTATATTTTCCAAAACAGTACATCAAAATTAAACCAAATTTCAACCCACAAATAAAAACTGCAAAATCACAACGTTACGGTACGTACCACGACACAAAGAGTTTCTGCTGATTGAACGTCCTAATAGTAGGAATTCCTTCAATAGCAGTTGATAAATTAACTAAAACAGGTGAAACACTTAGATTTTCCAGTCTTTTAGTTGCTTTAACTCCAACATTCATAACTCGGTCCATATAGATCACAATAGCTAGGTACGAGAAACACAACGTTATCGTTACACGCACGTACATATTTAACGCAAATTAATAATAAGTGAATGTAATATTTTTCTTACCTATTATAATAGCTAATGGGATAAAGTACCATGGGAATAGTACTCCTGTAAGGATGAGTAACATGAAAATGAAGAGCAAAGTTTGCACGACAAATTCACTGCAGAATGGAATATTCGCGTCAACTGAAAATAACAAAATGTCCAATATTATTTCAAATAACTTACTGAATATAGTTGAATATTATAAATGGTGTTTTAAAATGTATTTACGTTCATCCATATCTCGAGAAAATCTATTCAGAATCCTCCCAATCGGTGTGCAATCGAAGAAGCTTGTCGGACTGCGGGCAACTTTCCGAAGCATCGTGTTATGTAACCGGCTAGCACCCAACAACATAATCTATAAAACAGAATATAAAACAAGCTACAATAAAGATAAACCCAAATTGTATAGTAATAGTATCAAGGTAATATTAGATACAAACCTTCCCAATAACAAATCCTTTGATGACACCGAGAACGATGATCGCAACCCCGGTCATCCCGTAAACCAACATATAAAATTGTGTCTTTCTTTCATGGTATGCTTCAACGTTGAAAGTCCTGTTAGTAGCAGTTGAATTGTAATAATTATCACTTTCCATCGTCTCAATTGTCTGGTTTGATTTTTGCATTGTTCCATTGTTACGAGTGATGTTGTCATCGGTGGCGAAAAGTGATTTCTGAAATTAAAATTTGGATGTGTTAAAATTAATCACGGTATTAATTAGGAAATTTTAATTATATAAAGACCTCGTAATCAAGCCATTGTTGGAGCCAGATGTTAGAAAATAGTAAAACTCCATTGAAGACTAGAAGGAGTAAGATGGCGAAGAAAAGGGCGCAAGGACCTCCGCACGCGTTCATGTACGTCACGAATGTGGACCAATCCATTGATTTGGAACCATCAACTTCTTCAGAAACAAGACGGCCATCACTTTTAGATTCTTCTTCTTCATCACCTGCTCACATTAAACAATATCTAGATTAACAATAATTTTTTATAATGTACGTTTAACAGTAATATTAATATACAGCGTGTCTACTCATTTTGAAGAACAAAATATAATGATAACAATAAAAATATCAGGCATAAAAGGTTAGTAGACACTCTGTAATATATAAAACAATATAAAATTAGATTAAGGAACTGACACTTCTCATCCGCATCCGCATCGTCACTCTGAGATTCATCACGCTCTTCTCCTTTTAACCCTTTAATCAAACCCAAAAAAGGAACAATTAGTATATAGTCTGCAATAATAGTTAATGTATCAGTAAATAATAGCACTAATATAAAAAATACCATCACTGTTTTCTTCCTTTTGATTCTTTTCCATAAGGACCCGCTTGGCGTACTCGCCTTCCATGTTAACCAGGTTCCGGTGAGTTCCTTTCTCAAGTACCTTGCCATCTTTCAGGTACACAACTTGATCACATTGTTCCAGTAGCTTAAAGATTCACAGATACAATTAATAATTGCATTGTAGAATTTTAAATTATTAAACTGAGAAAATGTTGCTTATATATACATTGATCGCGTGCGTCACCAAAAGCACGGTTTTGCCTTGTAACTCCTCTTTAATGCATCTTTGGAAAATATGGCGGGAAACTCGAGAATCAACAGCTGACAGTGGGTCATCTAGTAGATAGATGTCCTGATCACTGTACATCGCCCTTGCAATGCTCACTCTTTGCTTTTGTCCTCCGCTCAAATTCCCACCGCGTTCGCAAATCTGAAAACAAACAATCCAATATTATTAAGCCTTCAAATTTCCTACTAATTAATCATACCGATTACATTTATAAATTCTAATTACTTCGGTTTCATCGCCGTTAGACATCAGCTTGAAATCTTGAAGTAAGCCGCACGCTTCGACGACAGTCTCGTACCTTGCAATTGAAATTAATATCAAAATAACCATTATTATTATATTACATTATAAATCTATATTACAAATTAATAAAGGTGATCATATTGTGAATTGAATACAACAATTAATTACCTGTTTTTATCATAGGGAAGTCCAAAAAGGATGTTATCGCGCACGGTAGCGTTAAAGATCCACGCTTGTTGCGGAACAAAGGCAACAGTTCCGCCAACACCAACATGCCCTTTAAGTACTTTAACCTGTCAAATGTATCCACAATTACAATATTTATTTGTACCATCACAATTTGCAATGCCGATATTTACATTGCCAATAATAGCATTGAGAAGAGTAGATTTGCCGCTTCCAACGCTGCCGCAAATGCCTACCAAAGTGCCCTAGAATTGCAAAATGCCCCAGGTTACTTAAATTTCAAAGTAAGATTATTAAAGCAATTGTAATTAAGTTACAATACCTTTTCAATAACCAAATCCAAGCCTTGAACTTCAGGAATTTCCTCCTGATCGCTGTTGTCAGACACGAACGCGCTGTTGATAGCCGATCCATCGGGATTCGTAAAGGAGAAAGGGCTCTTTTTGTACGAATTGGACCTTCTTGCAGCTAATTTCCTCTTCATACGTCTTCGTCTCTTCTCTTTCTTCAACTTGCGTTTTTCGGATTCGTCCAGATCACCCGATGCCCCATCGATTGGGTCTTCCCACGACAAAGTGGCCCCTGCGAAGACAACCGCGTCTTTGGGGCCCATCTTGGAATGGCACTTAGGGCTCACCGAGTCCTTCTTTGCCAAGAATTTCTAAAACAAACAAAGTTTAATCTATTATAACTTCAATACAGAAAATATGACACGCGTCAATTGTGAAATTTACGACAAATCCGTGAAAAATTCAGGATTTTATTTCTAAAATATATATACACGGTATTCTAAATTATATTTGCAGTGACTTTGTTTAATGTAATTTGTTTTAAGAAGGGGAAATAATTACCTGGATTCTTTTGCAGCTCACAATCCCCTCCGATATGTTTTTGATCGCGATCGGCAAAGTGTTCAATGAGAAATGGAGAGAAGCAAAAGCAGGAATGACAGTAAAAGCCTGGAAAGTTAGGAAATATATTTTTATAAATTATATATAACCACGTCTTTTCATTTCTGATTTAAATCTACAAACCTGGGAAACAGTCAGATTGTTGCCGGCAAGAACGTAAGAGATGAAGATGACCATCGGACCAACGACGGAAACTATCGGAGTCGCTGTCCATCCGATACTCTGTAGGAAAGCAGCTTTTTGAAGAACATTTTCTTCCTTTTTCCTCAAATCTGAAAAGAGAAATATGTACTAACATTATTATTTATAACAATAACCACTCAATTAGTGGTGATTTTTTTTATTTCTTTTTTTACAGTCAAGATCTATGTATAATATATGGCATAAAAATAATATTTGAATTGCTTATTTAATTCAATTAAATGTTTTTATACTTATAACAGTAAAAATAAACTTACCAGTCACTTTTTGAGTAAAAGGCTCTTCCCAGCCGTACATCTTTAAAATTTTAATATTGGAAAACATCTGGTTAACCGCGCCGATACGAGCATCGGTTATTTTCGATGATTTCACTCTTAGTTTGCTGGTTATTCTTGCAACCCAAGCCTGGAAACAAGTATAATTATAGTAATACAATTGCAATTTATTGAATAGTTTTACGGGTAAATCTAAAATTCTTACCATAAAAGGGTAAAATAAGAGTACGACAAAATTCCCAATCAAAGCCCAAACTCCAAACATCTGTACTGTGTAACCAATGCAGAAAAACAGCATAACTGGTGTTACAAATACCAGCATTGTCCACATAACAGCATTATGGATCCTTTCAGCATCAGCCATACAATAGCTAACAACCTAAAATATATCATAAATCAAATTTTATTACCACAATGTCATGTATTAATTACTATAAACAAAAAAAGACACAACTAGTTAAGTGACATGGTTTTATACTCTAATTATATAACACCCGGACAAATATAAAGTAGTTCATACTTCTCCAATCAAATTTTCACCACCGGTGTGAACTCGTAAAACTTTCTCGAATATCATCATTTGTAGAGCACCTTTGGTTCTCAAACCTGTGAATAGAGTAACGTATATTATTTAATATAATGTCTCCAAATTAAACAGGATGTTAATTTTTTGGAATTAGGTTGAATTATACCAGCAGATACTCCAGTGACCCAGGCCGCGTTGTAAGTAGCATTTCGAATCAATTGGGTAATGGAAAACACGGCAACCCAAATCAATCCTGTCCATAATTCTCCTTCAGTTGTTTGGATGAAGTCCAGGATCTCACTCAATACCCATGCCTAGATTGAAAATAGGAACAATTAAATATATATATATGTATATTAAAAAAGCAGGGCAGATTGCACGCGGTTACGCACTTAACATTGAAATTGCGTAAAGTTTACAGCGGTTATGACAGCTAATATGTACAAATATAGAAACAACATTATTCTTCAATTAAATAAGTGTTACATAATAGCAATAATAGCAAGCTAGTGGAAATGTGGAAATTGGAATTATATGCGGTTAAGATGCTGGTCATACACGCGTATGAACGATATTGCAAGTATAATTATAATCATTGCTGCTATTATGTATAATATTTTTATTGTTACTGATTTTATTATTATTATCATTATTACAACTTATTAATTCTTCATAAATCTATAGTAGTCACCACGAGAGTTGACCCTCGGTGGCCCACGATTGTGACGCACGCTACTCTCTAAACAGGGTGCCACCGGTGCGATTCCTGCACCTGGT
>JAQIWR010001477.1:0-13661 GCA_034695945.1 Glomeris hexasticha
TACGAAAATGGCGGAGTTTGTGGGTAAAAAACCAAGGAGGTTGGAAGACGGTTGCAGGGCGCGCGCTTCCAACCTCCTTGGTTTTTTACCCACAAACTCCGCCATTTTCGTAAGTCGCCCGACCGCCGCCAGATGTCGCCTATACTTTGACGGCGGACGCGAATAATGATAAAAGGTTCTTCATAATGCTGTAATTGTTCAAACTGGTGCGTGGTTTATATTAATAGTTCTCAATTTTGCTAATAGAGGGCCAGTGCAGTGTATTTTTTGTATTGTAAACAATAGCCCGATCAGTTAATATTGTGTGGCGGGTTCCAAGTTCAATGTAAACGCAAGTTTTCAATTAATATTTCGAAGTCGTGCAAAGTTTATTATGTAGCAGTGAATTGTTAAAGTTTGTCGATGTTTGTGCGGAGCATTTCAGTAAATAGTTCAGTTTGTTTCTACTTTGTGTCTGGAGAAATTTATTGTGGAAAAGGTATAGACTGACTAGTTATACAACTGTCAAGCAGTACACTGTACTTGTACAGTGGTGCTTTATAGAAAATAGTTACTTTATCAGTTTTCAAACGCAAAACTCAGTTACACTGCATCCAATTGAATTAAAACATTTATTTTTCACTTCAGGATTATATGTCTATCTATGTTTTTCCTAATTGTGGCTATACACTTCTAGTAACAGTACATAATGCCAGCGTCTGAGTCTGTGTCTGAGATCTGCGCGAGAAGGCAAGATCAATGGCGAGATCGTCGGTAAAAATGGACGCTGTTGAACGCCATATATAATAAGAACGAGAACAGATAGGTAAGCGGGAGAAAATGTTTTAGATTGCAGGTGCTTTTGGGTCTGGAAGATTATTGAACTACTGGATGGGGGCAGGTTTGATCAAGGGTTTGATCGGATCAACTGCTGATTTTTAAAAACATTCCATGTTCCGCGGTCGAATCCACCATACTTGTGTGGATTTCATCAAGGAGTTAGATAAGGAAAAAGAAGCCCCCAAACATTTTTACTTTCTAAATAGAAATAAATCATCACAATATGGAATTAATTAACACTTACAACCAAATGTGCATCGATTTTAATACAGACATCAAACAGCAATTTAGAAAAATTAAGAAGTTTAAATTCTTTTTTACAAGTGTTTACTGTTTAAAGGGACACACCACTCAAAAATGATATGTTGTTTGTCTTGAAAAGTTATATAAAATGGACCTTTAAACCTGTATCCAATTGCCATTAGTTTTCTGGCAAATAAATCATAATCGCACATATGTCAGCGTTTTCGTTCGATTTTGCGGATGGATGGGCAGCATTTTAATTGGCTGCGACTTGCACATTCGAATTTTGGCGGGGGAGAGGTCGCAACAGACGGATCAGCCGTTCGTCGATACGTTCGATCGGCGCCGTTCGAGACGCGTCGTAGTTGTTCCGACGGATGCATCCCCTCATTCGAAAGGTCTCAACCAATCAAAATGCTGCCCATCCATCGGCAAAATCGAACGACAAACGCTCACATTTCCGCGATTTTGATTTATTTGCCGGAAAACTAATGACAATTGGATACAGGTTTAAAAGTCCATTTTATATAACTTTTCAAGACGAACAACATATCTTTTTTCCATTTTTGGTGGAGTGTCCCTTTAATGGGAGCAAATAGGAAGTGGCTATGGCGCTTTCGAACGGTTATCAAATTTTTGACCTTTGACCTTTCTGTAAAGGTCATCTCGTATCTAACTTTTAAACCGCTATATAGTTAGAGACAAAATTCCATTTATAAAGTGAAAGAGCGCAATTAGTTCATGACGAAAATTGTTTTTCCAATATTTTTGGTGTCTTGATGAAATGGGAAATTAATTAACCGTGGATTGGAAACGCGCTGTGCGGTTGAAACAGACTTTTCATCCACCCTGTATCATAACGCAAAAAGTGGTTAACTTCAATAAGTTAGTTCGATTTTAGATATTTATTGTTAGTAATGTTTTAATACAGAATTCAATTAGTTCTTTATTATAAGTTTATTTTTAGAAATTTAACTGGTCCAGAATTAAATGACAGTTGTGTTTAAAAACTAATTAAATCAGAATTAAATTACAGTTGTGTTTTAATTAAGAAATAGTAATTTAGAATAAAATTATTTCTATACAATTAGGCATTTATTTTCAGCAATGTAATTCAGAATTAAATTAGTTACTATATATTATAATTTTTTTGAAATGTATAATGCAAACATTAAATTAGTTTTATATATATTAAATACATTTGTTAATTAGTTAGTTAAATATCAGTTGCATAAAAGAGGTTTTTAGATGGTTTTTGGGTATAGTTTCTGCGGTTTTTTTCAGGTTGAGTTGTGCGGTTAGGGCCGAACAACTTGAATGTCTCACAACCAAGCAGCAACGTCGTAAAAACGTTATATAGACAGTGTCACGTGACTGGTGGGTCGCTTATGCGTTTCGCGTTTTTCATTCATGTCAGGTAATAAAACGATGGGTCAATACTGTGCTGACCAGAGAGACGTTGCCATGGTGACCAACGGTCGTAAAACGCGCCAACGTCCAGCCACTTCACCCATTTCACTACACCACATCTCACTCCAGTAACCATTTCTTACTTTTCCCAATTATTCGACCACCTAATCGATCGAAATATCGATATTATCGGTATTTAAAATACATAACGGTTCATGTAGTAGGCCTATATTGTGTCGTATCGCGGCTCCACCAAAATAACGGCTTAATATATTAATCCGCCATTTTGAACAGACATTTAGTTAAGTTAAACTAACGTTACCTTATGATTAAAAATGAATTCCATCGCCTCTATAAGGCGGGAAAAATTAGAGTCGCGTCACCGGCACGCCATTTCGGAAATTATCGTTCGTAACTTTTAAACCACGCCCCCAAAATTAATAAGGTTAATTAGGTTGCATCTGCAGTAACTAGTACTAGTTGTGTGTACCAAATTCGAAATGATCCTGCGATTATTTCGGACGTTTGACTCGTTTGAACGCAACATTGTGCCTGAAAACTGTCTAACTTTGGAATTTTATGCTTCATAAATGTCATAGAAAACCCACTTTACTTAATTTTAATTAAGTTATTAACTGTCTATTCATTACGTTTTACTACATACCAAATTGATACGTTTGGCCCCGCCCACAAAACAAAATTGCGTTTGCTCTACTACCTTAAAAACCCATTCCCATGCATTGTTACACTGAAATAGTTCCAATAACCAGTTCAAACCTTTGAATTCATATAATTTCAATCGTGTCAGGGTAAGAATGTCCTTGTAAAACCATAAAAGCCATTAGGTTAGAATGTAGAAAGACCTCACACATACAACTGACCAGGAAAATAAAAAGAAATGCAAATTGCAGCTCCAAATTTTAGCACTGCAAATGGCCAGAGGGCGCTGCGTGTCAACACGTGGTCGGCCATTTTGTAATAATGTGTGGTTGTCTTTGTGGCAAAAGATGGCCATGTCCATAAAACGACAAGATAGTGGTGCAAGATAGTTGTTGTTCCTTGTTTTCAAAGGTCATAAATGCCAACTTTGGTGGCCCCTTAAACAAGTATAAAAGTGTTGCTCAAAACTTTCTTTTATCTCCATTTGGCTCGACTTACGTAATACTTGTCTAATAGTAGTACCGTAACTATATATCGACCCATTACTGTTTATTTACAAGGACCAAACAGGAAGTCGGTGTTGCCCGGCAAAAATAGATCGATATCCTATGTAAATGCACCACTATAAACTGCTACATGTTCTTCAAAAACACACTTTCACAAAACTCAAGTGCATTATTTTTATTTTTAGGCCTACTCTGGGAATATGTAAAGTACTATTTTCAAGAGTAAAATTATTTACACAGAAAATGAAAATATTTCTGTTTATATGGCACTTTGTGAAATTGCACTTTCGAATTTTAATAAATATCCAAATGATTTCAATAACGTAA
The DNA here is from genome assembly GCA_034695945.1 of Glomeris hexasticha. NCBI lineage: Eukaryota > Metazoa > Arthropoda > Diplopoda > Glomerida > Glomeridae > Glomeris > Glomeris hexasticha. The sequence continues at coordinate 3,966 of JAQIWR010001477.1, forward strand.
AAGCGAAACATGAGTTTCGTAAAAGCGAAACACGAATTTCGTAAAGCGAAAGATGAGTTTCGTAAAAGCGAAAAATGAGTCGATTATAAGTGAAAAACATGTTTTACGTAAATGCGAAAAATGAGTTTCGTAAAAGCGAAAAATGTGTTTCGTATAAGCGAAAAAAAGTGTTTCGTAAAAGTGAAACACGAATTTCGTAAAGCGAAAAATGAGTTTCGTATAAGCAAAAAATGAGTTTCGTAAAAGCGAAAAATGAGTTTCTTAAAAGCGAAAAATGTGTTTCGTATAAGCGAAAAAAGTTTCGTATAAGCGAAAAATGAGTTTCGTAAAAGCGAAAAATGAGTTTCGTAAAAGAGAAAAATTATTTCGATTATAAGTGAAAAATGAGTTTCGTAAAAGCGAAAAATAAGCTTCGTAAAAGCGAAAAATAAGCTTCGTAAAAGCGAAAAACGGTTTTGTATAATCGAAAAATGGTATACACATTTCCCAAAAAGTTTTACGCATAAAAAACAAATAAAATGAACTATTATATGCAAAAAAAAATCCTTTCTGTCTAATAAAATACAACCGTAATATTTATTTACCATATACAACAAATTTGTTGGGAAAATCCAATAACATCCTCTAATTGTGTTTACCTTATTTCTAAGTTGAAATGTCTCATTTTGTTTCGAAACTCGTTATCAAAGGGAGAAAGTGAATTGAAAGTCAACAGGAGAAATTTTCATTCAGATGTTAGCAGTATAAATTATTTCCCACTAAACATATATATATATCTACACACAGTGTTTAATTTTTCAGGCAATAAAGTACCATTGGGAATTGGCTATATATAATTGGCAACGGTGAAATTCCAATTCTCATTCATGAATAATTCATTGAGAAAAAACATTGCCAAAGCCACAAACATCATCTTGATTTCATTTAGTGCTCGGGTAAAAATAGAGGGGAGAAACATTTGGCCCACCTTCGTTCAAACACACAACACAACTGAACAACCTCTTTACTTATTATTCACTCAGCCGTAAATAAAATCAACATGCAAACCATTTTTTAAAAAAGACATTTCTATATATCTACTGCATTTTGCCGGCAAAAATAAATTCTGGTTACCATGGCAACGCAATTGTGCGACAACGTTTGATTATGATCGATGACGTATTTTACTCTGCCAACAATTATTTTTCATTTAAGGATTCAATATTATTTTGATATTTGTATTCAATTAATAGTTACGTTATAAATATTAAATGTTTCACTATATAATGACATTAGGAATTGAACTTCTTAAGGTGGCATCACAATTTTATCGGAGGGTAGCTGTTATAAGGTTGGCGGATTGGCGGGAAAACGGCGGACACGAATACATCAACGCTGACACGCAAGTTGTTGAAATTCAAAGAGGTGGTTTTAATGTTGCTAAACTATTTATACTAATTACAGGTGGCGCTGGTGCCGAACGGAAGTAAAATAAACCAATGAGCGGGTTTGGAGGAGGACCTTACACTATCTAGGTCGAGAGTATTTTGCGTTCGTGAACACCGTGTTCGTTAAATGGGCACTGTTAAAAGCCAGAATACACAATACCAGCCAATAAATTAGACATAATAGTTCAAAACACGCTCTTTCATTTGAGTTTTTGTTTGTCTCTGTGCGTTTTATAAAAACTTCGCAAAAAAAATCGCAAATATTGACAATTTTTTGCTATTTCAGCTGCAGTACGGACCCTTTATAAAATTTCTAGACAATATAACTTAAATGTCTAGATATATGAATTTTCTACATGTTATCCTGCACAGCATTGCGTAGCCGGATTTTTTTATATCTATAATAGTTTTTGAGTTATGAGTGAAAAACGAGTTTCTCAAATTGTCAACAACAATGATTTGTCACTCATTACTCAAAAACTAAAAACAATATCAAAAATCCGGCCACGCAATGCTGTGCGGAATAGCATGTAGAAAATTCATACGAAAAGAGATTTAGATTATGTAGTCTAGATATTTTACAAAAGGTTGCGTACTGCTTCTGAAAATGCAAAAAATTGTCAATATTTATGAATTGTTTGCAAATTTTCTGTAAAACGCATAGATACAGTACAAACAAAAGCTCAAATAAAAGAGCATGTTTTGAACTATTATGTCTAATTTATTGGTACTAATTGTGTTTTCTGGCTTTAAACAGTGCCCATTTAACGAACACCGTGTTCACGAACACAAAATACTCTCGACCTAAACAGCTACCCTCCGATAAAATTGTGATGCCACCTTAAATACAAACAATAATAATTTGACAAATTAAAAAGTAAATTTACTTGAATTGGTTATTAATATTAAATGCAGACTTTCAAAATGTAATTATAAAATTAAGAAATTAATTAATACCAAACTAATAAACTAAATATAACATACTAACTTTTCTTGGAATTAACTCAAACACATAATAAAAATGCTGTAATTTAAAATAAAAATCCCAATTATTTTAGAAATTCCAAAGTAGATTTAGTAACTTTAATTAATAATCAATAATAAATGCAAAATTTAACAATTCAATTACGAAATTAAGAAACAAATTAATACCAAATAAACAAATAAACTAAATACAACATAATAATTTTCAAATATTTTATTAAAAACCTGAAGCACCGTTAAAAATGTTGTATATTTTATATCATAATTAAACCTCCCAAATTTTTCAGATATGCATATAATAAAGAGAAATGTTTCAGACCTGCTAAGGTTTTCCAATTTGCCAGTAACTTTTTCCTTCATTAGTTGTTGCAATAGTTGTTGTAGTAACTGAAACAGATAAAATAAAAAAAAGAGGGGGGAAATGTAATTAAGCCTGACTGGGCAAGTGTTGCGGGTTAAACGGCGCACCCTGTAAAACTTTTATATAGCCGATTGACCCCGGGTTTTAAAGCTGAAAATGGCTGCTAAAGTGCCCATCACTCATGTGAAAATAGCCTTCAGTTGAAGCGCTATTACCACATTATTTATGAGCCCTAATCATAATTAACAACGCCACATACACTTACTTCCTGTTTCAGTTCTGCACATGCGCACTTTGAACTTTCCAAACGCCCCAAAAATTGATATTAATTGCTCCACACAGGAATCTGTCTATATATACTGTATACAACAACCAAACTGGAAATATATCGGCCAATCACAAACTACTACTCAACAGATCAAAATTAACCAGAATTAATATCAGTGATTCATCAACTTAATTCAATTAAACCGGCAAACAGTGCATTTTTAATAGCTATACTAAGCTCCTCCCACCTGAAACGAACGGGCCAATGTGTCGTATACTCAATGAGCATTTTAAGTACATAGTATATACTGAATTTAGTTTGAAAATAATTATTTTTGAAAGTACATACTCATTGTGAGCTAAGCTCCTCCCCCTGGAACAAATTAGACCACTGAGAGACGAGGGACTGCTTTGTGGGTTGGACTTGAAAATGGTGTTATACGTATACAAATATAGAATCTAAAATTCACAGTGTGGTTTACATTTAACTGAAAAATTAAATTTTATACTAGTATATACTCGCGGTGTGCTTGGCTCCTCCCACTAATAACAAAACACCAATGAGAGACGACAGTGTGTTTGGTGGGTTGGACTTAATGACGATCTTACGGACAGACATGAATTTATAAACCATTGCGAGTGTTGATTAAGTTTAACTCAAAAGTGACAATTTTTTTGTATATACTCGCACTGAACTAATTGGCTCCTCCCACGAATAACAAAACACCAATGAGAATCAAGGGTGCATTTTGAGGGTTACACTTGTATAGGATATACAACTAACTGACAGTTGAAATGATGAAAATTAGTCAAAAATAACGATTATTGAAAAACATATACTCGGCTCCACCTCCTGTGAAAAACTGGCCAATCACAAGCAAGTGAAGTGTTGACTAGTCTTATGGAATATCTTACACACTTGATAAGAAAACAAAATTACTTTTTATTCCATTGAAATCTGAAAAAGAATGTACAGTAATTTTAATATCATATACTGGAAATAGTATATACTCGGCTCCTCCCACTACAAAGAATAGACCAATAAGAGAAGACAGTGGGCGTGGTTAACTGCATTTTAGGAGAATATTACGTGTGAAATTAATGGATGAGTTGGTGGGATTGGCCAATTATTCTCTCCATTCACTAACCTATACACAGTAATCCGACTGATTGTTTCAGGATAACAGTGGTCAATCAATCACTTCTCCACAATTCCACTATTTAATACACCATACTGCAATCACACTTTACAAAGGGCGGTGACTGACCAGGATTTAGGCGTGGCTTAACAATTGATTGACCATGGTCGTCCTGGAACTAACAAAAATAGGCGTGTCTCAAATACAAGCCTGTAGCTAGGACATGGAGTATAATTTCCCATTTTATTCGCAACAATATTAAGACATTACGAGAGGAGGGGGATGAGTACTAATAAAAAATATGACGTTTTGTAAAATATTATCCTTATTACATATTGAAAAATTACAGACCGGAAACAGAATTAAAATAATTACTATATTCGCCGGCAACTTCCGCTATTCGGTTCAGAGAGAAACAATAGCTCATTTTCAAAATGGCTTTAAAACAAAACAAAAAAATATTAGGTAATAAAAGTGAGGGCCAAAAAAAAATAAGAAAATGTCTGCATGTCCACTTCGCAAAATTGAATACCACTGCAAAAGTTGTAAAATGTTGTGAAAATGAACGACAGTTCTGATGAAAAGTTGGACCAACTTTTAACATTCCTGCGTGTTGTATTTAAGTGAGGCAAAAATGCGGTAATTAAAAATCGGAATTCCACAATTTTTGAGCGACGTCTGTGAACCAAAAGAGGAAAAATGTAAAAGTAATAAATGGGGTGGGAGGGGAGGGGGGACAGGAAGGGAAAAGTGGGAGGAGTTAAGAAAAGGTGTCATGAACCCGTGAACAAGTTTGCATCAAGTACAGTTGGCAGAGTTATGGTGAAACAAAGCAAATAAGCGCCTCGCCAACAACTATAATAATTGCTCATGCTGAGAAATCGTAAATAAATGGAGAAAGATGGCGCCCGATGATGTCACACCGCACCATTAATCACCTACAATGCTGCAAAAGCTGCCTTCAAACCCTGTTTTTCTTATCAAAATGCAACTCAGCAATAATATCACATGCTTTATTTTATTGTTTTTCACAATGGTACTGGTTTGCAATGCAATAATTTGCAAGACACCATTTGATACTTGCAATATGAACAACACTTTGCAATATTAAACTATACATATTTTTCAAAATCATTTGCAGTAGAACATAATTACTTTGCAAACAGAAAATATTTTGCTATGCACATTCAACTACTTTGCAACTATAATTAGACCCAAAATCATTTTGCAACATAGGGTAAGCATAATTAATTTACAAAAGGAAACAATTTTAATTACAATTAGAAGTAAAACAAATTATTGCCAATTAATAGAACAACTGCTATGAAACTGAATTAAACTATTTAGCGGCAAAACAAACTACTTTATGCAGGGTGTAAAAAAGTTCTGTTCTTGGAAATAACGTTGGCCGTTATTATTCTAGGTGAATTGTGAGTATGAACAAGGTTAGGCTACACACCAGAGGGCATCCAATTGTGACATCATGTGACCTTTATAACCACCATCAAGGTCATTCAAACTTTGTTAGGTTTGCCAAATGGGGCATAGTTCTAATTCGGAAATGTTGCCAACCATATTCTGAACATTTTGGCGAAAATAGATTTGAATTCGGCCAAAAACAGAGAAGAGATGGCCGTTTGGTTTTTGCTGCTGCGCTTAGCATACAGTATTTCCTGCATCACCCACCTATCAAAGCCATGCAGAGAAGTGGATGGATGTCCCCGAGAGAGGGTGTAAATAAACATTGTGTGTCCTAATTTTGCATTTGTTATGCAAATGTCATTCAGTGTGTAGGCTGTGATTAAAGCATGCTAAATTTGTATGTACGTACATTGTCATAATTAAAGTAACAGTATTGCAATGTAACAGGTGAGAGCAGACCATTGATTAAAGTGGAAAATGGGTTAGAATTTGATTGACATTGTACTACACATGGCATTTATGCTCTGAAATGGATGTCCCCTGGTGTGCAGTTTCTAACCTTGCTCATACTCATAATTCACCTAGAATCATTACGGCCAACATTATTTCTAAGAACTGGACTTTTTTACACCCTGGACATATACACATCAAACATTGTAGTTTTTAAATTCATAAAATGTATACAATTCTATCATGTATTTCCAAATCTCAATTACTGTGTTCCTAATTGGACAACATTTTCAATTATGTAAGATGTTGAACCCTCTTTGACAATCCCGTCGGGTGTTTGTTACCAACAGAAAGTCGACTGGCTTGAGCTCTGATGCCCTTCATTCAAGTCTGTATTTTCTCGAACTGCGTTTTCTTTTCCCAAACTTATTGCATAAGAGTGCAACTCGTGTGGATGCAGGATGGATCTGAAATATGGAAAATTCCATTGAAGATAAAACAATTATGTAATAAGCGCTTAGAACATACTTGACCAGAACAGCACACAATGTTTAAAAGTGGAGTGATGCAATTGCTCTTGCAAAGAAAGCTTGCTGTCTCTTTGATCTGTCTTTCCTGAATCCAAAAAGTGGATGTTGTCCACCCTCTATTTCATGTTGTTGACAAATCGAGTCCACCTCCATGCAGTATCAGGATCTAGGCTGGATCCTTCTGTTGGTCAGGGTTTTTGTCCAATTGTTCAGTATTGCCGCCTATTTTCAGCGTTTGTCCACGCACATTGGGGATCAGAGTTGAAATCTTGTTCATGTCCCTGCCTGGCTTTCCACTTTCGGAAAGGTTGGACCCTCTTCTCCATGCTACGTATGTCTTTAGGTGGTTGGTATTCTTCACAGAAGGATTGATCTTCTTCGTCCTCCAAGAAAAGTATTAAAAATAACTCTTCCATGAATACCTGACCACTTATACGGCTGTCCAGTAGTCATTCTTGTACAGAGTGGTGTAAGAAGAATGTACAACCTAAGACTGTTCTGGAAGAATAAATGCTAGTCTCAGTAATTTCATGCATATCATTACTTTTATTTTGCAATTGATCATGAACATGATGGACTATTTTATCTAATATTACAAGTTGCTATGGGTCTCATTCGTAAGCCGAATATGTTTTGTTGGTTTTGTTTAATTCCTTTAGTCTATTATTAATACATATAAACAGTAGGTTTATTATATTTATTATATATGCCAATACAACATGAGTTAATGCACATAGTAGAATTGTATGCGGAGGTGAAGTAGGTGCTGTTGAAAGTATTGGCTGCTGAGGTGAAGTAGGTGTTGGTGAAAGTACTGTATGAGCTGTGTGAACTGCTGTTGGATCTTCCCAGATTGCTGTCTCCTTGTCATCTAATGGATCAGATCTGAGATTCAGTTCAGCTGTGCGAATAGGTGTGATTCTAGCTTTTAATTCAGTTTCCACTGTTTCAGCTATTTGGTTCGCAAGGTGGTGTAACATGTCTGTAATAGGATAATATACATTGGTTATACATGTAGGCAAGACAATGAGATATCCTTAGCTGCAAAATATGCAACTACTCACATATAAAAAGGCCTTATACAATATTAAATACTCCTGGCCCTTACACGTCTAAGAACCAGGTGTTTTTGGCCCTGTGTGACAACAAATATTTCAAGTTGTTTATTATTTCCTTTTTAATGCAATGCAGTGCAACCACCAATGATCATTGCTTTTGGGTAAGTATTCTAAGAAATACCTTTGTTATACTGAGGAGCATCACATCCGTCATTGGGTTTTCTTGTCATTAAAAATATCTGAAAAATGCTCCTGTAGTAGTACTTTTATTCCGTGCCCATTGGGCATTGAAAAGAGATTTATACAGTTCCACATTTTTCCTCATTCGGTATACAAGAGTCCATACCTTACATGGCTTATTTACAATTTACATCATTTATACAGTTTCGCCTTTCTTTCCTTCCTCTATAACATTGATTGACATATCTTTAAGTGTTTACATTCTTATTTCTACCCTTTACATTTATCTTTATATTGTCCCTCCCCTTTTGTCCTTTCCCTGACCGTGTCTATATCTTGCCCACCTCCCACTCTTCTATCCCTTCTGCTTACTTCTTCTCTCTTTATCCAACTCCCTTAACTGTCTCCATCCTCCTCCATCTTCTCTCAATATATCCCCTATCCTGTTCTCCTTCGCCCTCGCACTCATTTTTCCACATTGTTCCACCACATGCACTAATGTTTCTTCCATTGCCCCACATATTTTACAACTCCTCTCCTCTCTTCCTCTCCAATAACTCGCTGCCCCATGCTCCGCTCCTGTCCTATATCTTGCCAATCGTACCTTGTCCGAATTCCCTATCTGTCTGCTTTCCAGATACTGTGCTCTCCGTACTCCATACTTCAACTCCTTGTAATACGGGTTAAATTTTGATTCCATAATTTTCGTCCAGTTCATCTGCACCCTTCTTTCCCCTATTCTTCTGTCTATTTCTTCTCCCACCTCCCAACCCTTCTCCTCCATCTCTCTCACTCCCTCCTCTGATATTCCCAACTTCTCTAATTCTTTCCTTCTCTTTACTCTCCATCCTAATCCTTTTTGTTTTTCCTCGTTTCTCCACTTTGCACATATATGTACCCACGTCCCCCTTTCCTCTGTCCTCAATCTCCTGTCATACTCATAAGCTCGCTTCCACGTCTGGGCCCACAGCTGTTCCTCATTCACCTCCTCCTGCACTATATAACCTGGCACGTTCCATTGTACTCCCAACACCCATCTCCAGTATTTCGTGACGATCTTCTGCAACTCTCTCTGTTCCTCCCACCCCCATATTTCCGCTCCATATGTCATAATTGCCTCTATTAATGCCCTAAATAGTTTCTCTCTTATCTGTATCTCCCCCTTCCAGTATCTTTCCCCCACCCCCCAAACTGCCCCCATTGCCATTCTTGCCTTCTTTTTAATATACCTTATATGCTCTCCCATCCCATTGTTACTTTGCATTATCATCCCCAGGTATTTAAACACTCTTACTACCTCCACCTCAGTTCCTTCCCAGCTCCATTGTTCTGTTTTTGCCTTCTTTCCCCCTTTACAAAAGATTTGCATTTTTGACTTGGCACAATTTGACTCTAACCCTTTCGTCTTCAAATATCTACTCAACCCATTTAGCATCTCTTGCATTTGGTTAGGTTCCTCCGCCACTAACACCATGTCATCGGCATAAGCCAATAGCCATATTTTTATCCCCTTTATACTACTCCTCCCTCCTGTCTGCCTTTCAACCATTCCTCCAGATCCGCTATGTATAAATTGAACAGTAGCGGGCTGAGAGGGCATCCCTGTCTCACTCCTCTTCCTGTTCTGAACTTACTTGTCACCCGTTCCTCCAACCGTACTCTATTCTCCGTCCTCTGGTACATCCCTTTCAAAATTTTATACATTTTCCCTTTTACCCCCAAGTTCCACAACCTCTTCCCTAATTTCCTCCTATCTATTGTATCAAAAGCTGCCTTAAGATCGATATAGTAAGCGTATAATTTACCTTTTTTCTTTACTAACTGTTTTTCCACCAATGTGTGCAGCACATAGACACTGTCTCGCGTTCCTCTCCCTTT
>JAQIWR010001478.1:0-13660 GCA_034695945.1 Glomeris hexasticha
AATAGTCCCATCGTTATCAGGGACACAAACACTACTTACACACCGATTATCGTCGACCCTGTCAGTTCACCTTTAAGGTCATCTCGTCTCTGACTTTTAAACCGCTGTAGTTAGAGTCAAATTTCCAATTACAAAATGAAAGAGCACATTTAATTCATTACGAAAATTATTTTTCAGCTATTTTAGGAGACACAGTGGAATAGGAAATAAATTAGTTGTGGATTGGAAATGCTGTGCAAAAACGTTAGAATTTACATTGTGAAATTCTTCTCACATGGAAACAATTATTGTTTCGGGATTTCCGTGCTTTTAATAAAGTGAAAGCAAAATTCTTTTCCCGAAACGGAAAGCACTTTGAGGAAACTTTAGCCAAAATACAAAACCTGACCTATCCAGAAAGTATTGAACATGTTTTTAATTTAAAATAAAAATGTATTGAACCGTTAAAAAAGTTTTTCGTGACCCTTAGAAAAATAACTTCAGTTCAATGTAATTTCGTGTTGCCACCACCGTTGTATTGATCAAGTTTAATACAAATTTGATCGAATTTAAATTGTCAAACACGAAGTATTTTACTTTATACAGCAAATAGGGCCAAGGAACACTTTCACTAGAAAGTCTTGCACAAATCACAAAATGTTTTTTGCACCAAATTGAATCCTTTTGTAAACAACCATGTACAGTTTGTAGGCTAGATGGCTTCAATTTGGTGCAAAAGTTTTTTTGCTAATTTAATTGTGCACAATTGTTTATAAATCTTTTTATGTACAATGTTTAATAATATTTATTATTTTCTTATTTCCCTTTGACTCCTACAATATTGAAAAAATCATTTTCGTGACGAATTAAATGTGCTCTTTCACTTTGTAATTGGAAATTTGTCTCTACTACAGCGGGGTCATTCCATGTCAACTCAACCAGCGAGTTCACCACACCACCTCCGATACGGTTCATATTTATTGTATGTTAAGACACATGTAAGATAAGAACTGTTGTAAAATTATCAGATATTTTGGGCATTTATTACCAGAGTTGTAGAATTATAAAAAGATTAGGATTTTCCGAATCCGTGCGGCGGAAATTTCTTATTTATTTTACAGCTCTTGTATAAGTAGTAGAAATACAACAAGAATATGACCTTAGATGTAACATTAGACGACAGTTGTAAAAAATGTCAACAGAAATTTGATTTGACGTTTAGTTTACGAGTTATCGATTTTTAATAACTTTTTTTGGAGAATTTGTAATATCTGAAAAGGCCCTTCTTTGTTTTTAGTGAAAAAATACCAGGAGACACTTAAATTATGGGCAAACAAACCCCAACAATTTTTAGGTCGGGTACTCCAAGCCAGGAATTTGAAAAAAATTCTCAAAGTCGATATTCATGTTAAATCGAAGTGTTTGCACAAGCATAATATGATTTCGGGACAAATCTAAAAAATTATTCATAAATATTTAATAAACTGTAGACATTTCGAGCAAAAGGGGATTTGGCGAAACAGGAAATCCGTTCACACCAAACAGCAATGCAGGTGGTGAATTGTGGCATGGGGTGCAAAAATTTTAGCTAAACTGGATTTGGCGAAAGGGGTTTGGCGAAACGGGAATACAGCCACAGGGTCGGGTTCATCCTCCAACTTGGTGGCACCCTGCTCGAAGAGTACAGCTACGTCACAATAGTTGGGCCGCCGAGGTTCAGCTGTCGTGGTGACGACTATACGTCACGCAGCGTAAGTCCGCAACGGAGGCCGCATCCACAGTGGTTATGGGTTGACATGGCAATGTTCATGTGCTCCTACGTAGTGGGTTCCTCAGGGCCAGCGCTTGGAAACTTGTCCATCCCTTGGATTTATTAAAACCCAATCAACCGTGTGAAGTTGTTGAATCCGTTGGACTACATTACCACAACCGGACCATTTGGGATTACATTAGGACCAAAGGCCCTTTGCGATTCCATGTGTTTTATCTGCCCCATGCGGACCATTGGCCTCGGTTTTACACCATTGGTCCAATAATCGTTGTAACAAATTCCGCAACACATGTCGCCCCCTCCCCCCCCCCTTCCCCCCGAACCAAGCGGTCGTTGCAAATAATGCAACATACCTTACTGCACAGGATTTGAGTTGCACGCAGCAACAACACATCGCCCGTGTTTGACGTCGGCGCAGGTATTCTTCGACACGTTACACGAAGCAATACATGTCTGAGGAGAACCGCGTGTCCTGCCCCGCAGCAGATGTCGAAGAAGGTTGGATACGTGACATGCTTCGTTGGTATCGACGTTTTCGTTTGCCGTTTAACGCAGTAACGGTTGTCTGATACGCGCAGGGCGGATGTACCTGGCTCGAAGGGGTCAGGAAGATCGGTGGTGCCGAGTTGCGGTTGAAGCGGAGGGTGACTGCTGCGTGACACTCCCATCGCACGTCACGGTTTTCCACGTGGATTCCGGCTCGATCGAAATTATTCCCAGATCCAAGTACGTAGTCGGAATCGCGCATGTTACCGTCAGCTCGGTCAGTGATTGTGGTCCCCTTGTAGGTTGTACACCATTCCAACGGGGCTTTCGGACTACCGCGGGTTAACATTGCACTGCACGTTGGCGGACACGGAAGCCGTTGTAAGTTATCTGTCGGGCGTGGCAACGTTCTCGGGTGACGGTCTCCGCTAACCTGCGTTTATTCGCAGGATCGCCGTTGGAGCATGAACGCAACGTGCTATTTTCGCCAGGTATTGCGGGAACAAGGCCGTGCTGCTGCTGACCGTGACTAAAGCAAGTCCCGCAAGGTTGCGTGCATAAATCGCGCACGTTCGTGTTGCAGGCTGTCCGTCAGGGTGTGGAGCAGCTGCCGGTTGATGTGGTTCACCTGCCGCGACACGACGGCGTTAACGACACGCGTGGTTCCGTCCGCGGATATACATATATATACAGACCTGCGATTGCATTTCTGTTTTTCAGCTGCTACCCGTGTCAAGAATGAGTATCGGCAAGCCCATTCTTGTGTCGGAAGCAGTTGCGACGTTCATGTTCTGTGCGTCGAAAGTCCCGAGGATTTCCACGTCCAGCGCCAGCAGCAGCAGGATGGTCGCGAACGTGAGAGTTTCCTGCAATTGATGACGGAAATGAACGCCTTCAATAACGTTGTAGCAGACGGTGACAAGTGGACCGTGTGCAATCCCGTAAACGGTAGGCGTCCCGGCGCGTTACGTCGGAACGATCGTACCGGTAGTAATCTCGTCGATGTCTTCGTCGTGCAGGAATGCCATGCGCGGCCCGGTGTGACAGAGGTATCTAGCGCAGGGCACTCATTGATGGTCTTCCCGGGGGTGCACAGCTAGACGTAGTTTTTGTCGACGGTGGCGGCCGCCGAAGGATCGGGTACCGTGCGGACACATGTCCACCACGTTTATGGAATGCCCAGTTGACGTATGGAACGTGATCGACTGTGGTTTGGTTATGTGGGTTAAGTTGTAATCGTTGCGTTTCCGAACGTAGGCTTGGCGTTGCGGATTGGTCGATGTTCAGCCCACGTCGTCCGGTTGGAGCGACGAGGTACGTGCGGCTTTGACGGTTTTGATCTTTCGGTGGCCGGTCGATTTTGTTTACGCTTTTTAATCTGCAGGTATCGGCAACTATGAGTCGACTGGTGCACAGCCAGGTCTTCAGGATGTCCGTCATCGGTAGGGTAACTAACGTTGCTCCGTCCATTGAAACGAACCTAGCATGGTCTTAGGATTTGGGGGGCGATTTTCAGAGAAATGCGGTGCGAAACTGAACGTGTGCCTATTGCAACACTTGCCGGGATACGAGCAAGTGGTGTGCCTAAGTTCGCGATTGGTACAGCTTGGGTGCGCTGTACGTTCCGGCAACAGGTTCGTAACGGATTGAGTGTGCGTCTCGGCCGGCGGATGTAACCCTTTTTTGTTCCATCGCGTTAGCACGCAACCCATGATCTCGGCGTACAAAACACAACTGGCAAGCACCGCAAAGACCGATGAGAAGGGTATACCGGTGACTGTGAGCTTCGTGGAAAACCCCTCCCAGATCTACGCCCACTTGGACAAGAGGAAAGCCGAATTGGAACGGTAGTTTTCACCTCATTATTATTACGCACGTGCGATGCGTCACAGTTATCAATTTTCACGTAGGGTGTCAACCAGATTGGAAGAGTGGTACAACGCGGGTCAGTCAACCGTTCCCGATGGCTACGACTGGCAGGTCGGACAGCAGTGTGTCGTGTACCACGCGCCGTGATGGCTGCAGTGTACAATCGAACGGATGAGCGGTGCCGACTTGTTCCAGGTAGGGGGCGGCGACGAAGCGAACGCGACGCTGTCTGGTACGTCACGGTTCATGGGTACGCACGTTCGGACAATGGATTTCGGGTGGTGCGTTGACGCACCGCGTCGCGACGTCAGGAACGTGAAGGACGAGTTCCGTGAGCGTGGCGCGTTCGTGGTGAAATGGCACCTCGCGAACGTCATTCCCACAGGGGGCACTAACAACTGGCCGAGTGGCGTCGTGCAGTACGTGAAATAAAGATTCGACAAGTATCCTGACGTTCGGTTGCGTGTCGCGGTATGTTCACATTTCTTTCCCGCACCGATCGGTGTAAGGTTCGTTTACACGGTGTTTGTGTTTGGTACGCAGGGGCTGACCGTGGGCGACTCAGTCCCGTCGACCTTTAGGTCGAGGAGTTGCACGTAGGTGGGCCGCTGGAGCCCGCGCAAACGGTGTATCTCAGCACGTGCGGAGAGATCGTCGAAGCCGGATTCTCCATGCCACGCAAAGAATTGGGTGCGCAACCGTGTGCACTCGCGGCCGAACCCGGAACCACAGATAGATATTTCACCGCGAACGCTGGCACGGAGTTCCAAGCTTTCCCTTACCTGCCGCTCCCCCCCGGTCGGTTCGGCTTTCCCGGTTGAAGTCGTTTATTGGGATGGACCTTCGGACGTGGTATCACAGACTGCAACGGTTTGTGAATGCACACGTACGCATGATAATTTAACACTAGAACAACCAGAGGGGTCATTTTGACCCTTTTCAGTTTTTCTTCAGCTGCTGCTTCCACAAATGTTTACTTAGAGACCTGAAATTTTGTGACTTTTCCTAACTTTCTGTGCTTGTTCTAACCGTGCTTAGTTTATATTTTTAGCGATGATAGTTTTTCCTCTTATTTCATGTTATACTGTACCTAGAACTACCAGAGGGGTCATATTGACCCCATCCCCTATTTCACATATACGTAATATCATATATAAAACTATTCCCTGCCCTGCTTTTCCTTACTTGGGTAATGATGAAGAAAGACCAGCAGGTTAACCTCTCTGAATATGTTGTGATTAGGCTTTTGTAACCATTTTTGGACAAAGGAAGAAATGTGACAACGGGCAACTTTTTCTCATCTCTGAGACGGGCTGAAATGTTGATGGACAGGAACAAGCATTGCAGTAACAGTATATCGGACCAGAAATAAGATGCGTATGGAGTTGATGTCGTTGACCACATGTCAAGAAAATGTTCTACAAAATCAGCTATTTGAATGCGGGCACTACAGTTCTTCAATATCCTGGACATTTCAGCAATCAATTCATGCACATTGGTGATAGCTGACAGGGTTGATATTTTTCTGTGTGATAGTCTCCCAGAATCAAGAAGCGATGCAAGGGCCAGATAAATGAATGCAATGGAAATAAGGCAACAAATTCCTGTTACGTACAGTTGCAGAGAGTATATGTGCGGGAGCTGTGAAGAAGCTAACATTTTGCAATCAGAGCACCACAAACAGTAATTGAAATTAGTTTTCCTGATAACAAAGTATGTATTTCTCTTGAAACGTTTTGTATATTATTATTAAAAGTTCTGAAATAAAGCCACAATCTAAAATTATATTTGTGTTCTTTTTGTGTGGAACATATAAACATCAATATAAAGCCAGGTGTCAGTGTGACCCCTCTGGTTGGTCTAGGTATGCAGATTTTTTGGTTGTTCTAGTGTTAACGGCTACCGTTACAGGTCTACGTGCACTGGGCCTAAGTGGCAGTGCCGCGAACCAAACACCAGCGGCAAGGCAACGACCACCGTCGGTCCGTTGCAGGCATGTGCCAGGCGATGAACGACGAGGCTCCGTTGTGGCCTGTTGTGGAGGCCGTGAGACCAGGTGAAGTGTCTTGTGTTTTTCGGGACGTGATAAGTCTTTCGTCCTTGCTAATCACTTGCATTCTTAGGGACCCCGTGCTGTACGATGTACTCTGTGGACGGAAGATGGTATCGTGCGATCGTGAGACGTCTTCACGAACGTTCAACGTGTCTCGTCGTTTTCGTCGATTACGGCAACGAAGACATTGTCTCGACGGAAAAGTACGCTGAAGTTGGTGGTACGTCGCCTGCGCACAATTACCACTGTCCGTCTTCGTTTCAGCATTAAGGCCTTACCCGTGCAGTTCCTCGACGTCCCCACACTATGCATCGCTTGCAAACTATATGCCGTCGTGCCCGCTACCGGTGTTTGGTCAGATGATGAGACGCAGGGATTTAACGACTTGTGGCAAGATCCACCGCAGCAGTTGGTCGCCCGCGTCAAGGTTTGTGGACCGCGCTCGCGATGAAACCTGCGTTGTTAGGCACTACCGGGCGCCGACCACCGTTGTTGAGCGAACTGAATTCACAACATGCGCAGATTCCAGTGCGCTCTTGTAACGTTTGCGCAATACCGTTAACCTTTTTCAATTTCGTGTGTAGGTTCACGGAGATCCCATGCAAGTGGATCTAGTTGTCGACGACGACCAAGGCGGGAGTGGCCGTTTTGCTTACGCTCACGTCGTCGGCAGTGGTGCGCGGTAGTGCCAAGAAGTGCACCCGAACCGACCTTTTCGTACTTGCTTGCTTTGGAACTTTTTGGTGTTTGAAAGAAAAAACACTGTGTGTGTCGCAAGTGTTTGCAATCTGCGTTGAATTTTCGTTTCGTCCAACCACTGCAAGAAGAAACTTGCAGACGGAGAACTGTTTTGCTTACTAGCCAGAAATAGAAATTGGTGAAGTTCGATAACTTAATGCCGGTGCTATGGTGCGCAATCGAAAGAAAAGTGCAGTGAGAGTGATGTACAAAATAGTGCAATTTATTTTTGTTATTCCCATACATCCATCTGACAGAAATACATTGTGCAGTTGTTTCGATTTGATAAGCATATTGAAGGAGGTGTTTACGTCTCAGCGTAAGTGTGGCCTCAGCGACACGCCCGTTTCGTTGAATCCAGGCGCTGAATTCGTGTTTATTACAGGATTGGTCAGGGCTCACAGTTTTGAATGCTACGTGAAAGCGGCAATTGTTTTTTGGGAATCCGTAACTGCAATACTCCACGAAGCGTGGTACATTTGTGTACGGTCCATTGCAGCCGCCACTTTGATGCACTATCTTCTTGTAATATATGAATGCATTGTTTCTGTCCTCTTATTCCGTGTTCATGTATCGAATTTGGACAGTTGCGCCAGCTCGTGGCAACATGTGCATTTACTCGGGGAGCGACCTCCACCAAGTGTTGCAATCAACGTTTGTCGCTGCCGACAATGGGTGGCGCGCGCCGCGCCTCAGGTTCACTCTAAAAACAAACCACGCGAAGACCGGACGGATTACCTCCATTTGTAACCTCGTCTTGTATTTATCGGTCGTTTCTGTTTCTGCGAACCTGTTAGCAATTATCTCGCTTATGCAGCACGTGTGCTTCAGCCGATTGACGGGAAACGTAGGTAAACTGTTGTGCATATGCAGCACCTCAGAGTTGTAGGCAATCCGAGCATTGTATTTAAATCGTACTATTTTTGCGGTGCTCACAAGCTTCAGCAAATAATTTCATGTAGTTTGTGGGCCCCGCAAAAATCGTACAATTTAACTACAATGCTCAAATTTTTTATTAAAATGTAAGACTGTATTATGCAACTCAAGATGCAACGATTTCCAGAATTCCTATTTTAGTTATCCTGAAAAAAACTTCAAAATGTGCACACACCGCTACGACGCTTCTGCTAGTGGTGTTTGGCCAACAGGGGGCCGGATGGTCAACATTAACAGGGTGAAGATTCCATTTACCACTTCCATGGTGCAAAAAAGTATTTTCCCATGTGAAAATGCCCTATAGGTATGGTATAGTTTGCATAGTATTTTATATACCATCTTGCAAGGGTAGAATGCGGCAATTCCCGATTGGCTGGTTCGGGCTGGTTGTTTTACATGTCGAATGAATACTTTGTGACGTCACTGGACGAATAATAATGCAAGGTTTGAACAATGAGCTGTATATCTGTGGCCAAGAGAGGCAACGCCTATGAGACCAATAGCCTGCGAGTATCATGTTTGGCCACGCCCCATCCGCCATTGCCATGCGCTGCCAACAAGGAAATAACGCGAGTTTGAAAACAAGCACGCATTCTCCGTTAAATAACGGTTTTCTTCAAAACCATCCGTGAACATAAAATAACCACAGGGTGTCAAAACGTATTTCTGACTATTTTTGGTTAAGTTACGTTAATTTTTGCTCGATCAAAACGAATTAACATAACTTAACCAAAACTACTTAGAAATACGTTTTGATACGCTGCGTTTTTTTTATGTTCACGGGTGTATTTCGAAAAACCCTTTATTTAAGTCAGAAAACGGGTTGGCCGTGGCCACACGTGTTTCGCGGTCGGGTAGCGATTGCCTCTCCTGGTCACAGGTATATAGGTCATTGGTTTGAACGCGGCATTCGGAATGGCGTCCATGTGTTGTGTCGACTTTCACGGTAAATACAACATCAGCGTAATTTTAACCGCAGTCGAATGACAATTATGCTGTCCAATCAGTGCCCAGTGGCATCTGGATGTATATTTAGGTTAATCGTTAAATTCAGGCAAAGTTTTCACGGAAAACGCACTGTGGCCGTAGTTTGCCGCATTCTACCCGTGCAAGGGAGTAAAGTGCTCCCACAGTCCCCCTATAGGGTCATATAGCGTAT
This sequence comes from Glomeris hexasticha, assembly GCA_034695945.1. NCBI lineage: Eukaryota > Metazoa > Arthropoda > Diplopoda > Glomerida > Glomeridae > Glomeris > Glomeris hexasticha. Next base: position 8,992 of record JAQIWR010001478.1, read on the forward strand.
AGCCTACAGGTTTGAGTGGAGTGCTGTGTTTACCTATCCCACACTATTCCCTGTAGTTATTACTGCTCTTGTTATTACTCATCTGTACGATGCTATAGCTGCCCTTATGGAAGTGTACCCTAAAGTGTATAGGTTTTACATGGAGTCCTAATCAACCACGCAAGTACAAAAAATTGTGATTGTTTGTATGAAGTAGACTAGTTCCTACTCTTACTAATTTTCAATTCCCATCCACGTCTGTGAAATGGCCATTTTAGCTTTCTGTTCTCCTTCAAAGTCTATTTCAGTAAAAATGCAAATTTCACATACATTATATGCAGATTACGTACAAAGGAATTCCGCATTGATATTTGAAGGTAATGCGATGTTGTTTATAGTGAATTGCAATAAGATGCGGTAACGTTCTCCAAAGGCTGGAACAACAGAATATCGACATGATTTTTAAGTGTTGTAATTAAATTGGCCTGCTATGTATATTAAAGTGCCTAAATGAAGAGCCCTGTGGTACTCGGCATTTCATTAACCAAACGGCATCTTCTACAATTACATAAAAAAATATCAGATATTTGTTTGTGGAGTGGTTTATACCATGCAACACATTTGACATTCGTTATCGATCTGCAATACAATCACCCCCCTGCATTTTGTATATATGTAACCATCCAGATAAGTAAACAGAATCAGGCTAAGGTGTTCAAAAGATTGCTATATTTTGCAGACCTTGTTCATGAATAGATTCTGAACTCAACAAGTGTGACACAATTTCATTTAAATATAAACCAATTACCTGTGATCCCATGACATTTCGGGGCGCGAACGAGCTGATTTTACAGTATAGTTAAAGGTAAACTAACAGGGTCGACGACAATTCGTGAGTAAGTAGTGATTGTGTCCCTGATAACGATGGGACCATCGAAAATCCTGTTTAAAAAAGAGTAAACAATGTTATAAGCGTTTTACGGACATGGAAACGGCATAAAAAACGGCATCGGATGCCCAGCGTCTTGCGAGCGGCTTTCGAACGGCTGCGGGTATCGTTCGCGAAACTCGCAGCCGCGTACAAGCTCATCGCAAGTCGCTCGAGCGGCGATCGCCAACGGCCATTTCGGTAAAACGCTTATAACTTTGATTACTCTTTTTTTTACAGGATTTTCGATGGTACCATCGTTATCGGGGACACAATCACTACTTACTCACGGATTATCGTCGACCCTGTCAGTTCACCTTTAACTTGGAAATAACTCATAAATATTGCAACGGTATTCGTGATTCTGTGACCGAAATTTTACATCGGAATACAGGATTTAGTTTTTGAAATCGTCAATTACATCTTTTGAAAGCGAAATTAGTAACTGCATTCATTAAGTAAATAACTCAAATAAAATGCTGAACACTATGTCGGGATGTAATTAGGAAAATTACATCAGTCTCAATACCGCGTTTAATTAAATATATGTTTATTTGTTTTGTAAGTATGATAAATGATATTAAGGTTTAGGTGAATGCGCACTTAATTTAGGGGTTCATGACAAGATGATTAAACAGGCATAGCAATAATTTAGAAAAGCTCGCTACAAAACAGACCCGCAAAAGCACTGGGTGTGATGGTTGTGGAGAAGCCAACCATAAAAGCGACCCTCAAAATTACAGCGGGCTGTGTGGAGGGGAGGCCCAACCCAAACCGCGACCCTCAAAAATTAAAGCGCTGCCTTGAAGGGAAGCCAACCATAAAAGCGACCCTGGAAATTAAACTGGGCTGTCCTGAGGGATGCCCAACACAAACGTGACCCTCAAAAATTAAAGCGCTGTGTTGAGGGGAAGCCCAACTCAAAAGCGACCCTATGGTAGTTGTTTGCAGGAAGGTTCGCTTCACAGCGACCTGCAAATATCAACACATCATTGGGCAATACAATTTCCTAAAAACCAAATACTATGAACTGGTGCAAGTCTTAAGTAAACAAAACACCAAGTGTGCTACACTGAATACAGAAGATTTACAAGTTTCAGGTAGCCCTAAAATCGATCAAGCTCAGTTACTTTCCGTCATGCAGTGTTAAATACTTTTTCAGAACAGTGTGTTCATTGTTATAGAATGGGTAAAATAGTATTTCAATAAAATACCTAATATTTCACTTGTTGCTATTTATTATAACTAAACAAATTCATTACATTTATCAGAATCAAATGTTTTTATTTAGAAGAGGTGCATTTTACAATTTTCGCAAACAGGCTTGTCGAACGTAGCTGTAGCGCCCCCTTGTTGGAAGGGTTCGGAAATAATTGTCACGCACAAAGTAAATTACTGTCCATTGGACTAGCCTTGGACCGGTGGGCTGTTTCGATTTCATTGCGATTATTGTGCCCTTTTGCTTCTATTAGGGCCATTGAACCCCTCGATTGCATTTGGACCTTACGAATCCATTGGGGCCCTGTGATTGCATTGGGTCCATCCGGCCCCTTTGACTCCATTTGGACCATTGCACGCTTTTCATTCTATTGGAACCTTTTGATTTCATTGGGTCCTTTCAATTCGGTTCAGACCATTGGGCCCTTCGATTACATTCGGCTCTTTCCATTCTATAGGGACCGTTGGGCCTTTTCGATTTAATTGGGACCATTGGGCCGTTTCGATTCCATTAGGACCATCGGGCCCTTTCGACTCCAGTGGGACCATTGGGCCCTTTCGATTGCATTGGGACCATTGGGCCCTTTCGATTCCATTGACCCATACAGTCCTTCAGGTATGATTACTAGTAAATTTCACCTTGGATTTTACGATCGATGCGTTTGGCTGTTCCAAGCGAAGCGTTGTACCCCTCGCACATTCGATTGCGCTCGAACGTGATTTGTGTCCTCATCAATCAGCTCCTTGTCCTGACCAAAAAGAACTGTGCTTGGAACTGTGTAACCACGCCCCTTTTAGGATAGTTTTTATTTTATTTCTCCTTAACTATTGCGAATTTATTAGTACTTCCTATCTCAAATTGCTATAGTTTTTTATTGTGCACAACATATAAAAAAATTCTATCGTTCACTGTCCCTTTAAAATGCCATTGGTCGAAACGCAGTAGGCGGGGCAAAGAACGATTGCAGAATTCCACTTCCATTCTAGTACAATACCATGCAACCAAGCTGCAATCGTCCTAATTTCATTGCACTATAATGTGAACCGAGGACATGACTTGCTGCTGACGCTCCTTTGTTTTGCCCAACACCACTGGTGTCATATGACGTCACATTGACGTCATGTTCTACCACCAAGTCGTACACTTTTTAAACATCCAATTAACTACCTGATGTATACTAACTGAACCACCAACTGGTGGTATAGTGGCCCCTTTCTAGCAGGGGGAGAGGTAGATGCTCGTTTCACTGGTTGTGGGCCAACGAGGGAGCTTGCACAGTGCAAGGTTATGAGGGCTCCCAGTAATCCGTGTTTTAGTTTGTCACTCCAGCCGAATGATGTTGGCCCGTCAATACGGATTGAGTATGGAACGTTGTGTTGGAAGGTGTGACGCCATTTGCGCGACACTGGCGGAACTACTACAAGTACTGCAAGTGGGCGATACTCGCAACAGGTTTTGCGCGTTTAGCGACGGAATACTACAATTGGGCAATACTGGCAATAGGTTTTGCGGGTTTACCGACAGAATACTACAATTTGGCGACACTGGCAACACGTGTCGCACGTTTAGCGACGGAACTACTAGAAGTACTGCAAGTGCGCGATACTGGCAAGAGGTTTTGCGGGTTTAGCAACGTAATACTACAATTGGGCGATACTGGCAACAGGTTTTGCGCGTTTTCGCACGGACAGAGATTTGCTCTATTATGCTCAATGCACACTAGGCGCGATGGCGGTTGCGGCATGCGTTTGCAGCATGATTTTCCAAAAATATCGCTGGAGGCAGTGCACACTAGGAGCGATTGCGGCTGCCTTAGTAGCCTTTACCATTGGCTGCTGTACATCACGTGTTGAAGAGTGTATTGCTCATTTTAAACAAATAGGCCTTTTGGATTCATAAAAAGCAATGGGCCTTTTAGATTTATTTCAAACCGATGGGCCCTTTGGATTTATTTCAAACCAATGGGCCCTTTGGATTCATATAAAATCAATGGGCCCTTTGGATTCATTTCAAACCAATGGGCTCTTTGCATTCATTTCAAACCAATGGTCATTTTGGATTCATATAAAACAATTGGCCCTTTGAATTTAATTTCAAACTAATGGGCCCCTTGCATTAATTTCAACCCAATGGCCCCCATGCAATCATTTAAAACCAATGGGCCCTTTGGATTCATATAAAACCAATGGGCCCTTTGGATTTCATTTGATGCGCCGATCTAAACACGTAGATTAGCAAAATATGCGTTGTGATTGGTCACATGGAATGACCAATCATAAACCAGTGTAATTTTTGGGGTGCGTGCTCATTGGCTGCGGCTCGTAACCGCAGCCGCAAAAGCTACGTCTGCAGTCTCCGCCCATATCGTGCTGCAAAACTCGAGCGGCACGGCGCGGCAGGAAGTGCAAAATCCGCGCCGCAACCGCTCGCCGCAGCCGCAATCGCGCCTAGTGTGCATCGAGCATTATGCTGGGCGCCCACTTGCGCGAATGCGGTCCGAACGCGGCGTTTGCGGTCCGTACGCGTCAGTGAACCGCGTCATG
>JAQIWR010001479.1:0-13659 GCA_034695945.1 Glomeris hexasticha
CCCCCCCCCCCAAAAGTTGCCTTCAATCAACTTTTAACAACTGGTCTTTAATGAGCCCTTTTTTATGTTCAAGATATAAAGTTTGATATTGAGGCAAACACCTGGAGCATGTCTTTTCTCATTTATAAATGTTATAAATGAAGTCGTTGTGTAAGTTCACAAAGCTCCACTTCAGCTTTTTCGCTTTATGTTATTATATAAAGTAACATCTAATTTTAGACAACTGAAAACAAATGGTCTTTGTTTTGCAGGAAAATTTATAAGATGTTTGTAACCCGAAACGGAATTTGAAATATAGGGTATTTTAAATTTAAAGCAGTTTAATTTGAATTGTAATGTTAATTGATTTGCTAGAAAATGTATAGTAGAAGCAATTAATACCGGAATTGTTAATAATTATGTTGAATTACAACTTACTATAAAATTAATAAAAACATTTGTGATCTGGGAACTTCATTATATATAAGTCTCAGTCATTCTTCAGTGGTCCTTTTATAATAATGTCCTTCGTTTTATTATCATTACCTGAATCACAATTCAACATGCATTCTTTATCTTGTTTATTGTATTTTTTGGCAACTGTTTTCCACGAAATCCCTTGGGCAATTATTAGTAGTTCCAAGGCAGTCTTTTATCTTTATCCCTATCACTTTTGTGAAGACAAGTGAACCAGAAAAGAAGACATCTTGGATAAAACACACCTGCCTTTTCCAAATTCACTTGTTTGGATATAATAATTTATTAGTGATTTTTATGCCGGGAGTACACAAAAGTGTCCTTTGTCTATCCAATTTTCCTCTAGATCTTTGAACTTGCATCTGGTGTTCTGGTAATTTTATGAAAACACTTTCCCACTTGTTCACATTACTTACCCTACTTCCACTTACATTTTTTCCCTAACTTAAAGTACTTTGTATAACAAATGGTTAGACTAAAGGAAAGAAAAACCAGATATTAGGACCACCAACATAACATCATAAAGGCAATGCTGTTGATTTCCTATTTCCCCCTTGCTTTTTGTATGTGTGCCTTTGACTTGTTTATCTGAACTGGGTTTATTGTACTTATATCCCATATAAGGCTACTTGCTGTACGGTAGTATGAAAGGAAGGAGGAAATGGGCCCATTTTGGCGGATAAATAGATATTTGGGTCTTCAGATTAGGGCTTATCTTTGGCAAAATGAGAAAAGAAATAAGACTGGGTCCCATGTGACGTGTCGTTATTTCTTTTCTTTTGCTGACGGATAGATTATTATATGGTGATATTGATTATTTAGGCCTAAAAGTTGCATTGTTTTTGGGTAGGAAACAATTGTTTGAAGGGTGGGGTCCTATAGTTGAAGAACAAATTATGTGCAGTCATTGAGACACGCCCATTTCCGCTCATCATCTTACTAGTTACTTAAATTGTTGCAATTTCTTATTTCCTTATTCAGTTATTTCATTCTTCAGACTGATTCCTACATTTCATACCTCACAAATATTGTAATATTTAGGTCAAATTTCGTTCAACACAATTATGTGTTGAACTTAGTAAAAGTTTATTAATTCACTAAATAAATAAAAGTCTCTCCCTATAAATATTACTTCTCACTGCATTTTAAATTTTCCATAATAAGTTTTACCTTGAGAATATAATCTTGACACACCCTTGAACTTCCTGTAATAAATGGGAAACATTTACCTACTCTACTTTACTACACTTTCCTGAAACATTTCCCCACATTTTATACCTTATTGTCATTTTGTATTTTTTTTGTTTTTAAAATTTCGAAACAGTTTTAGAACTATGTGTAATGGTACTTGAATTAATTTGTTTACACCTAACGAAATCCGCAGCCAAATGATGCGAACAACATGTTTGTCACTTCAACTTGCTGATTGGTTGACATGAATGAGAGCATTTATCGGGGCAATAAATCAGGTTTATTCATCACCATCATCCCGGATGCTGATTGTAATTTTTTCAGTGAACACTTGCAAATAGTTCCACAGGATGTTTCTTATTCTGTTTGTTTTATTTACGCGACGATTGTGAATATGGAAGTTTGCCATTTTTGACGCCCATTTTGTGTTTCACTCTCTGGCAAGGTCAAAAGGTCAAAATGGTCCCCCTCCCCCCTTTTCTTTTTGAGAGGGGCGAGGGCTTTTCAACATGATTCCCCACAAACTCTGCAAACACGCCCCATATAATCAGATTATATAACCGTGTCACTAACCTGGTTTGTTCTATCAATGGAAATGAATAGGATGACGTCATAAGACGCCATCTTTGTGCAGGAATCTGCAATTGTCATACATGAAAGCTGCATGAGATATGTCTGCAAAAAGTCTGATACAGTGCATCCCTGTCTTGAAAAAATGGATGTGGCACTCCTTGTGTCATGTAGGTTACGTTTTTGGCCACCGTGGCGCTGATGGGAGGCTCTCTAGCGCGATGCATTCTGGGTAATTGCCATCTGCATTGATGCTGCTGAACTCTGACTAGGCTAATTTCTGTGATGTATACCATTATGCATGTGAAAGTATGTTGGAAATTTTAGTTGGTGGGTTTTGATTCTGCAGATGTGTACTTGTGTAGCTGCAGTGGTGCCACCTAGTGCTACTTTTTGCAACTAGTAGCAGTTATTTACAATTGAAATACTTTAGATATATGTATTAAAATGTGGATTTTGCTTTTCAACCGATTGAATCGTTGTTGGCCCACCCTAAAGCAGTAACTTTTCCGACCAAATTCACCTTGCTTCACATACCGTCTTTTGTGATGGAAATAATTGAAGGGAAGAAGAAGAAAAAGTACGTCTGGAGGTGAAAGAAACTCAAGAATGCCAACAGGTTTTTTTTCCTCTTCTTGAAAAGTCTATGTGCATGGCAAGACCAATGAGAAAAGTGTACAGTATTATAGCCTTGGGTATGTTGTGTGTGTTCAAGTTTCATTTTAAAGCCGCAACATAATAAGAAGCTGCAATTTCTCTACACCTTTTTATCCATCACAAAGAAATTCCAGAACTGTGATTTATGCACCATATTTTTCTCTCCGAATTTGTGAAATTTTGCATACATAACTTAGTAATTGCCACATAATTGAATAGTATGTAGACCTACTAAAATAAATTTGTTTAAGAATGTACTGTAAAATTGTTTTCCAGAATTTAATAATATCCGGTTTGCATGCAATTGTTTGCATAGGACTACTATAATATTAAGGTTGCTTGCACGTGTTATGAGATTTGTTTGATGGTTAAATTTTTCTGTTGTTGTCTACTTAAAAGCCTTATTTATGACAATGTTGTGTTGTCTACAGACATTCCCCCGCGATGAGTCATCTCATTTTCAAATGATCTGTTTGAAAAAGTTGCATGTTTGTTTCAGTGCAGTGCTCAAATATAACGGCCCCATGTGAACCTCCTTTTTTAAAAACAAAAACTGTTTGTGAAAAGCAAGGGAAGACAAGTATATTTATTGCAACAACAAGCTGTGCTATTGTTACAAAATTGTGTTAAAAGTTCGCTAACATAACTGTCTTCAGTTTGAAGCTAAATGTTTGAAACTAAATTTACGAAACGGCCTAACGGTTGAATGTATTTTCTGGAGGAAAAAAATTATGCTAAAAATACACAGAATAATAACGCGGAACGCAGCGCCATCTATCGGCATCCACGCCCACTATTCATTGTGCCGATTAGCCATTTGAAGGCTGAGGACCTAGTTGATCGTTGCGCCACCTACAGTTAAAATTGTGCACAAAACCAGATCGAACACCCATTTGACAGTGTTAATTAGGCAGTTGTTACTTTATGGTTGAAATAAAACTGTTTTTTGTTGGTTTATTTTTTTTTCTGGGGTATTTTTGAAATTGGAATAGGAACATATGTTTCAGTATGTTTCGAACATTGACCCTGTTTATCAGTGCGAGATTTGTGATTGATGAAGAAGCTTTTGGCTTTTGGGGAAGTGCAATATGTGGATTCTCATCTGGTACTATCCATATGATTGCAGCTGTTGGTGACTTGGACAAGTTCTGCCGAATCAAGGAGCACTTTGTGGCACCTCAGCACCACGACCATGGCCTGTTCAAGTCGCAAAGCCGTCCATATTTTGTACGAAAATTGTACGAGGGGGCAGTTGTGTCACCAGTGCACATCATCCGACAGATAGACCATCACCGAGACGATGGACACCGAAACTCCAAGATCTTCATGTGCCTTCCTTTCTTCCGAGAGACCAAAGTTGGCCTCGACCTGGACATCGAGACCAGGAGGGTCAGTCACACCACTTATAGCACTTAATCAATTGACTCCAATATAAGAGTGATTGAATTGATAAATGTTGCCTCTTCTTTGCAGCCTACGAGCATGAGCACTGCTCCAACTTGGCTCCACGAAGAAGAACTCGGAGTGCCTTACGACTGCAAGGAACAAGTAGATGGCAACAAAGACACGGATCTGGACACCATCAGGAGGCTGCCATCTCCAGAGGAAGTTACCTATGCAATGTCCCTCAAGTTCCAGTATAGCGATGTGCCCATTGATGTTACCGGCACCGGATTCTGGAGAATGGCTTCGTTCAGGAGATCACTTATTCAGGTATGCCCATTTGGTCCTCGTAATATCTATCCATTGTTACAGTGAACTAGTGTAGACCTTAAAAATTAAATTCGCTATACAGAAAGTGAGATTTCCTTTTCAGGAAAATGTATAGAAATTTTGCCGTGTTTGTCACAAGTTTATGTCCATGTTTTTCTGGGAAAGTCATGGAAAAAAATGACCATTTTTAATATTTCAAAATTCCCAATGTGTCACAGGCAAATGCCATGGAATTTTGTATTTTCATTGTTATAAAAATATTTAATGATATTTCCTTATTTTGTTTTGGTTGTTACTCTATCCGAACTCTCGCACATTTTACAAAAAGTTTATGTTTTGAGTAATAATATAGAGATTAAAATAGTTTTCTCTTACATTTCACTCAACTGTGTGATTAATTGTAGTTTAACCGATACATTTTTCTTGTGGAATTCACAACATTGCACATTTTATACATTGAGTAACTTCCTCTTGTTATTATAATTTACAATTTCATGCGTTATTATTGCCATTGCAGCAGTAATTTCGTTTCATATTTTAATTAAAACGGCCTTTGATGTTGTGCCAAACTGTTTTGAAGTTAAACGAACTTACGGAAGGATATTCACCGCTTGTTTTCAACACGTTCAACTATCGTAGAATGAACGTGTGAGTGAAAATGTTGCTGAATCATGTGTGGACCTTTCCGAGTATCCAATTGAAATCGATGAATAACAACTAAATCTTGGAGCCTAAATAATTTGTGAGGGTTATTAAGGGAAATTAATTTTTATGTCAATCTCAATATCATGTGTAATGTATGACGCATTTTCTTGGAATGACTGGCTATACAGTTACAGTCTATTGAACTCGTGGATTTTAATTTGACTATAAAAATGCCTTTTTGTTTCTGTAATTTTCATTGTGATAGTTCTAATGTAAGCATTGTAAGTTGTTCTAACAAAGTTTTACTTGAATTCAGTTAATTTTGGCACATCTAAGTTATATGTTGGAGTGATTTTATGCTGGTTGTAACATTTTTTTGTTTCACAGCATGTTGAATATCTTACGAAGCGAAAGAAAAAGAAGGGAAAACGACGCAACTCGTTATCGGGAAGCTACGACAAGCAAGGAATCAACGAAGCCCTCCAAGAAGCGAAGCTGAAGAACCTGCGTCTTAAGTCAGGCACCCAGACATGCAGAGCAAGAATAGGAGGCTCCAAGGCTGGTACCAACCTAGCCAAGATGTCCACGGAGCACAAAGAGGTGCAGACTTCGGGCTTTGCGGACTCGATTTCGTGCTCTACGAAAGACACCTGGCTCAACAACCGTGCCAGGTTCCGGGCCAGCATCTGCGGTGGTAACATCTACGAAGAGGTGGATAAGTTGAGGAGAGTGAGGCAGCTGGAGGAGAGCGAAGACGATGATGGTGGAGGAAGCCTGAGGATGAGGGCCAGGGCCAGGTCCGACATGGCCGTGGCCGTCAAGATGAGGGACGGTTCGGCAAGATGCAGTGTCGCAAAGGGTGGAGCGGATGATGGTGGGCAGTCTTCTTCTGGTAACTGGAGTGCCAGTAGCAGTACAAGGGCCTCTTTGGAGTCGGATCATCCCAGGTCTCCCGAGCTGATGTTGCCGAGAACCACGTCGCAGACTTCGCTCAGTAAAGATTCTGCACTTTCCGATGGCAATACGCCGGTTGAGGATATAAGGTATGATTTATGATATTTGCACTTGATGACTTGTTTCGTTTTACAGTATTGTGTCCACCAGATGATAACATACTGTATTATTTGATAAAAGTTCAGCAGACATTATTAATGTCACGAATTGGGGATTGCCGCATTGGAATAATGTTGAAAGTTTCATAACCAGTATGGAAAATCAGAGATGGTGTCAATTCAAACAGCTCATTTGGTTTTATTAAAACTATTAAATTTATTATCTGTAATAGCCGGTATGCTATTGGCAGTATTTTAGATGTGACTCGTGACCTTTAATCCATCTAACCCAAACATTAGTTAGTCTTTTGTAGCGAAGTTTTAATCTGTCTGGTAAGATCAAGGTGAATAGATTAGATTAGATGTTTAACAAATCTTTGCCCAAGTGTAACCATGGTACAGCGATAAAGATGGTTCATACCTGCGAAATCAATAATTGATTTATAATTTTGTATTGTTAAACTTCTGTGAGTTGGCTTTGGCTTTGAGAGAACAGACTTTGCTAGTTGGTGGTTAACCTCGGATACGGTGATTCCTGGATAGAGAATATCAAAATGGCAGTTCACTGTAAGCGATATATTCATTGCAGTTATATGTTATTAAAGTGTGAATTAAGTATTGGAATCCTTAAGTTCATAAATTGAAACTGAATTACTACTCAAATAAAAAAAAAACTAGTGTGTAAAATTGCAGAAACAAATGTCGAATTTTTGCCACATTTGTGTATAGTTTTAACCTTGTACCGTTTTGGCCAACATTATTTGAAAAAGATAATATGTTTTTTGTCAAATGGAAGACAATACCCTGTTATTCCTTGCAATAAAAAGCCAGCAGTTACTTTGAAATATAACGTTTCCTGTCCCATATTTTGAAAAGCGAAAATGAAAGAAGTGACTGAAGACTCCTTATATGTGATTTCATGAAGTCTTCTACTTAAATTGTAGCGTAAATATACTTCTAAAATTACATGTCTGGTGAACAAAATGCAGACAAGCTGTTTAGCTGTTTTCCACAGTTTACGACTCTTTAAAAACCCTGTGACATTTCCTCGTCTGTAATCTTCGGCGAAACTCGCGATTAATGAGCCGTTTGTTTGGATGTGAACGGTCATTCAGTATGTTTAAAGTGAAATTCTTTCCTTGGCATTTATAAAGATAGTACTTCTAAAACTGTATTGATCAATTAATTAATATGAGTGTTACAATAATTTCAGATTGACTGCGGGACTTGACTGCCACTTGGAGATGTCAGGCGACTTGAATTCTCCAACCAAGAAAGGCATGTTCACAAACGGGAAAGTTGGGAAAGACACTGCAAGGTGGCTTCGAAGTCTTCAGGAAGAAACAACAGATGCAAGCACCACCGGGACAATCACGCCGCTTTTGGGCCACCGCAGAGCTTTGAGTCCTTTCGATCTGCCGTCGATCGATGACGGTGAATCTTCGGAGTTCTCGGTCGACAATGACGGTTACTACACATCCATGCACACCGACAGTGGCCTTCGTCTCTTTCCAATTGCAAAGGCTCCTCATGAGCCACCGGTGATGAGAAAAGCCAGGGAACTCGGCGGAAGCAACAGCACGCTGAGCTCCGCGGGAGTCGACACGGGAAGTGCCCGCAGTTCGTATTCAGGTGCAAATGAATTCGCTTCCTTTCTTTTCCTTTTCCTGTCCGAAGTCAATTTTTAAACATGTGACACTTGTAAATCCAGTGTCCGTAATAATTTTCTTGATCTGGTTCCAGGACCTGCAGGTACAACAGAGTTGCGATCTTCTTTCAAAAAGAAACTTCCTCCTCCACCACCACCTCCAAGGACGTCAACTCTAAGTTCAGGAAACTCCACAGGGAACTCCGGAAATTCCATAATTTCCATCAAGACCAAAGAAGATCACTCCGATGTTGACCGGAAGACTTCGTTCTCCGATTCAGATGCAGATGTTGGTGGTGAGAAACTTCTGGGCAAGATAGCCATAGATGTCCGAAGGATACCATCGATGTGCGTGGTTACGCCATCACCCAGTGACGATGAAGCTGGTTCCACGAGGTCCGATCGCTCCAGTTCCAGCCCTCCTAGAACATCAACATCAACCGGTGGGTCCTCAACCGATGGTTCGACAACATCGGACGCGGAGAAGAACAACATTTCCAGAGCTTACTCTACTCTGCCGAGAAACTTCTCGGCCAAACCTCAACCCCAAGTGCCTCTTGCTGACATCGGGTCTGGTTCCAGCCTGGAACGGGCTTCGTCGTTCAACAGCCATAACACTAATTCCTGGCCTAGAAGACCTTCAAATGTTCTGTACAAACCGGAAACGATTGTCCTCTACCAGAACATGCAAGAAAACAAGAACAAGATTAACGACAAGGAGCGAAACACTTCTTCTATGAAGACCTTCTTCCAACCGGAAAGGCCTCAACCTCTGTCAGTCGAAATGGCGGAACGCTTATCGCCGGTTGATCCAACTCCATCGTTACGCCTTACCCCAACCCCCAGTTTATCGGGGGTTTCCAGTATGACTTCTAGCGGTAGAGGGGCTCGGGTGGTTCTCGATCCTCTCGGTCACGTGATTCACTGCAGCTCTGGCACGCTAGCAAGGCCATCATCCGGCGGATCTTCGCCAACCGGATCCGTCAGCCCGACATTCCCGGCTCCTATGAACCCGATAACACTGAGTGTCCCGGTCCAACGTACCGTGCCAACAGTTTCTTACGAGTTGCCAGGCAGGGGCTTCCATAGTATTCCCGGTACCTCGAGATACGGTGGCTACCCCCAACCTAAAGTTCCACCCGTGGTTGCGAACGGTGCTCCTCCGCGGCAACAGTACGATACCAACACGTTACCGAGGACACGGTACTCCGGTTCCTCGAAACCGGAGCTTACGTTCCCAGATAATGGCGGTGAGGTTTACCAGGCTGGAACGATTCCCAGAAGGAAGACCAACTTCTCGTTCTTGCGCCGGGATGCGGGTGCACCGCCCGCGAAAGCACCTTCGCAAGGCACTGTTTCAGGACCGCTCGTTACTTCGGCAAAGACAGGGGCTTACGTGAGGTTGGATGGTCACCCTAACCACCTGGTCCCTAACGTCATCGAAGCCGGAGGAGAAACATCTTCTACGCCGGGAACACCCCCAACCCCATCGCTTGGACCGGTCTACTCCAGGCCGCAAAGTCCTTGGAATTTAACGGATAAACCTGTGTCTAGGTTACCATCTCCCAGGACCCCTGCCGGACACATACCTTCTCCCACTGCCATGTTGGCTTCTCAGGCACTCCACGCGGCAGCCTGCGCTTCCAGAATACCTTCTGTAACCCCGGTAACCCCGACTCCTTCGTTGGGCCGTCCCAGGTCACCGTCGCAGATCCCGTCACCGGTAACTCAGACAGCCAGCCAGAGGTACAAGATGGGAAGTGCTCCAAGAGGGCCATTGGCTTCGTCGTTTCTGCAATCGTCTTCCACGCTGCCTGGAAATACCGGTTGGAACCGGTCACCTAACGGCAATCACGGTCAAGTGCCGCGGACATCTGCGTTGGGTCCTACCGCAACCACCACTTCGATGACAAGTGTCAGAGGTGAAGTAATATTAAGTTTTATTGTGGAGTATGGTTCAAAGTTGATTGGAAATCCCTAATTTGTCTGTCGTTCATGTATTCTAGGCAATGTCACAAATGGGATTGCGGTCGGGCCACAGAAGACAACCCAGGCCATCAAGATCACCGAAAGGCCAAAAAGCAGCGAAAAAGCCGGAAGCAAAGACGATGAGAAGAAGAGCATGACCACCGAAGACCTCTTTGCCGCTATCCACCAATCCAAAAAGAAATTCGACATAAAGCTGGAACCGGAGTCGTCCATACCCTCCCCACCGTCTTCCCGTTCCGCGTCTCCCGCAACCTCAACACCCAACAAGACCTCCAGCAATGCCTGGTTTGGCACCGTGCCCCGCAACGGCTTCCTAAGCTCCAGAGGACCGGCAGAGCCCATTGCGGGAGACCGCAGAAGCTGGTCGTGCGACCGTTCCACCCCTTCCCCTTGCACCACGCCCAGGGCCACAACTCCAACCCTCGGTGGTCTGTCACCCGGTGACCGAAAAAGCTGGGCCAGTGACCGTCTTGGTCCCACCAAGCAAACTAGCCTTAGAGACTTCAAAATGCTCCTTCTTCAGGCAGGACGTACCACGCCAAAAGCGGAGTGCAGCAGACCTTCGGCTTTGGAGATGCTGAAGGCCACGGCCCCAACTGCCCGAAGGGCGTCCACGGACTCTTCTCCTTCCCCTACAACTCCCAAAACACCTACCACCCCTACTTCCGCTATCAGTAACGGGTACGGGTACAACAGCCATCACGGTCCCAACCGGCAGGGAAATTTCACGTCACGCCACGGAAGGTGCCGCACACCTTTGAGCATGATCCACAATACCTCCGATATCCTTTCTTCTACTATCCCCGAGGACTGCAGCGAAGAGTCTGACGGGTCTTCATCTTCGGCTTCTCCCGTCATGTCGTCGACCCCGAACGCAAATGCCGGGATACCAAAGCCTAAGAACCTTGCGAACAGGTTTAGCGCGGTGTCAGTTCTGCAGGGGCTCAGGAGTTCCAGGTTGCCAACTTCCACCGCGGTCTGATAGCAGGGTACATGGTTACTTATACGGTGGTATCTGACATTCTTTACGTCTGCGTTCATGACATGGACAATCATTTGAGACAGTTTACATTGAACAATTCGTTGCAGTATACACCACATTTGCTCATAATTTAGCAATCATTTCAGAAACCACATATTCCAATACATAATAATTACACCGTGCAGTTTAAACTTTATCACTTTTCTGGGATGTTGTCAGATATCACTACTGCTATCGTGAACCGCTGCGTACAAGTCTATTAGAGCTAGTTGTAGATTTTACTGATGAACACCTTGGGTAGTTATCTAGTTATCATACACCGTGAAGTCCGTCCATTTATCCCTCCAACAGAAGGCTACTATATATAAAATTTAACGCGCGTTTTTCATATATAGGTGCACGACAACCACCTTAATGTATTTTTCTTCTCACTGGTTCCGATGAATGTGGCGAGCGGTTGTTTCCTATTATTTCTTGCTCTGTAATTTCTTTTTGCAGATTATGACCCCAGAACTAAATGCGATTCCTGATTATATGTGCAAATATTCCGTCTTGACAAAGCCAACGGAAGCGTGCCAAGTAGTCGAAAGGAAGTCCGCGTGTTAATTTCAATGTTCCTTTTACAAGGAGGGAACACGTTCTGAATGGATAATTGCACCGGGAAGTTGTAGTAATTAATGTTGAGTCTGTAAGTTTGCCCCTGTCATTGAATTAATAATATAATTTCCAAGCTTTTAATCAATGCTGACTTTAATATATGGTATAAACTCTTTTCGGCATATTTTCCTTGTCAAAAGGAATGGTTACTATGTGTAAAGTCTGTATAACATGTGCTTTATTTATGTAGTCATTTAAGTTTAGCAGTGCTTCTCGGTGACAGTATCAAAAATGCAGATTCCAAAATATTCCGCTCACTTAAAATTGTGAGTTATTTTTTTGCCAATCTGTATCGCATGGATAAAATTTCTAAACTAAAATTTAAGGAGCTATTTTAGCAACTGCAGTTCAATTCTGTGAGCAATTTTATATGATAAAATGAACAAACCGCTCGCCTGGAAATAAATATATATTTGTAGCTGAA
The DNA here is from genome assembly GCA_034695945.1 of Glomeris hexasticha. NCBI lineage: Eukaryota > Metazoa > Arthropoda > Diplopoda > Glomerida > Glomeridae > Glomeris > Glomeris hexasticha. The sequence continues at coordinate 11,985 of JAQIWR010001479.1, forward strand.
ACTTTTCTAGAAATCCAACATAGCAACACTATTTAAAGATAAGAAGTTTGTTTCCCGGTATGCCTTTTTGTCAATAAATGATTGAATGGCATAATAATAGATGCAATTTAAAATTGCGTACAATATATATATTTATAAATGATTTTTGTAGGGTTGTGTGATTGTGTTATTACAATGTAACAGTATTTAGGAGTGTGCATTTTGCTATATTTGTCGTATGTAGTGCGATTTAAATTTAATTTGTGATGTTCTTTGTAATGGAAACAGACTACAGTGTTTTTTTGGTAATATGTGGACAATTGGGAAACGCTATCGTGTTTCTGTCAGACCAAGAAAAAAAGCAAACATATCATCTTGTAAATTTTTAAAGAATGAAACCCTCGCTGGACATATAGTCTGCTTGAGGTTGAATTTTTAAAAAAATCTAACTTAAATAATATGGCTATTCAAGCTTTGCGTATTTGCTGAAAATATATCCAAAATTTTAAATTGTGCCTTCTAATAGAGACCTTATTTTTGAAATATTTTGTGCTCAATTAAATGCATATAATTGTACTAACAATCACATGTAGTACAATTTGCAATGTTCACTGTATTTTTAATGCCCAGCATGCCTTCATTTCAAAATAACTTGTAATCACAAATGGGTATTCTTTACTGAAAAAGGTATAAATTTGTATTAACGTATGTGCTAGCTTACATGTGCATGTAAAAGGATTTTTAATTCAATGTTTTCCGCACAAAATGATAGGGTTGTATTTGCTTTTTCACTTATATTTAATGTACTTTTTAATTATCCCGTATAATATCACAAGGCGTGTCACTTTTGTATTGTTCAGTGTAATAATTGCGTAAATTTGTATTTTATTGTTTTTGTTTTTTTTACACATTTTTACACAATTTAATGCATCGTGCATTGTAGTCACAGGCGAAAGAAAAAAACGATCAATGCATGAATACAGAATGAATGAAGTGAAAGTGAAGTTTAAATAGGCGAATTAGGCCTAATTAGTTTTCGAAATTGCTTGAAATAGAAGATGGCGGCGGATAAGTGTAATTTTAATAGGTTTCGCGATATCTAGCGTTTTAGAGTAGGAATTCACTAGGGATTAGTATTGTATGGATGCTTGTACATAATTAAGGTATTAAAATTGTAGTAATGTAATCAACCCATTCACATTGGAAACGATCGATAATTCAACAATTCCAATTGGATCGAGTATAATAATTTGTCAGCACAAATAAAAAATGTCTTCTACTTTCTGAGTTTATTGTTTTAAATCTGCACAGAACAGTTATTAAATATATACAAGATATGAAATTTAAGTCAGAATTTATATTGAAGTAGGTATACCTACTGCGTATCACTTCACCTCATGAGGTGAAATGATACAAAACGATGTATATCACGCAACCTTATGCTGACCTAAAACACTGGCACTTAAAGGTGAACTGACAGGGTCTACGATAATCCCTGTGTAAGTAGTGTTTGAGTCCCTAATAACGATGGGACAATCGAAAATCCGGTGAAAAAAAAAGAGTAAACATGAGCGTTTTACCGAAAGTGCCGTCGGCGAGCGGCTGGCGAGACGCTTACGAGCGGCTGCGAGTAGTAATAGAACGATTCTCGCAGCCGCACGCAAGCCGCTCGTTCGTTGGAGCCGTTTTTACATCG
>JAQIWR010001480.1:0-13654 GCA_034695945.1 Glomeris hexasticha
ACATCTGTGACGTTTCACCGGATTTCAACAAATAGTGGGGACGGATCTACCTAACCCACCCCTTTATATATACCTTGAGCCACACCTACCTGTAGATCACTGATCGCTGATAAAATGTAAGACGCTGGCGACAGGTGGCGCAACTCAACTGAGAAGGTTTGAGTAGAGAAGGTGCGAAGCCTTGTGACGTAAGCAAGGCTTGGCCCATTATTACAATAGGGGTGGCGGGTGACGGCGCTTCGACTAAAGTTGAAAATCTCTGCTATCTCACGTGTGTTGCATTTGCAAACAATACAACATGGCTGCCGCTTCTATAAACGGCAGGTTTTGCGAAACTCCGGGTTGTGAACGTACTGCGAGATTGCAATGCCCGACTTGCATCAAATTGGGAATAGAAGGTTCATTTTTCTGTTCTCAGGTATGTATTTTTATCTTGTGCATGCCGAGTTTATTCCGGTCTTTGGCGATGGTCCAGTTCTGTCTCTGTTGCTGTCCATATGCAATATGTCACTGCAATAGTTGTCTTCATTTAGGATTGTTTTAAAGGATACTGGGACTGTCATCGCATTCTCCACAAAAATGCCAGTAAGTAAATTTCGCGAGATTTGTAGCCAAGTTTGTAGTGTTGACTGATCATGACCCTTAATTTGCCTTTGGTTTGGCACCATCTTGCATTCCAATCTGTATGTGATCTTTTTATTTAGAAAGCAAAGAAGCAACGATTTCAACTGGATTGCAAGTGTACAATCCATGGCCTTCCTATAATTTCACGGGACTTTTACGACCATATCCAGTTGTAAGCACAGTTCTTTGTTAAATTCTACAGGTGTTATGGTAGCATTACATCTTAAAAGCCACTCGCAGAAGCGCCTTTGAAATTTGTTAAAAATGTAAATTTAAGGTTGATCGTACTATGGTAACGCCATCTAGCGGGCGGTATGGACATCACCAAGTAAAAACGTTCGAACCGTATAAAATATTGTTGTAACTACTTGAATTCTTCCAATAGAAGACGCAATTTAAACCGTTGTTTATGTGACCAATTTAGGTTACAACAATATTTTACAAAGTTTGAACGTTTTTTATGGTTGTTACTTTTAATGTCCATACCGCTCGCTAGATGGCGTTACCATCGAAAGATGTCAAGACGATATTCAACCTTAGAGAAAGTAAAAGGCACAATACATTAAAAATTGAAATTTATGTAAAAACACAAAAAAAGTATTTTACTGCTGTTGTATATTTTAATTTGAAATTGCTCTATGACCTTTGCATTTTTTTATTGCAATTTGTGTTTATTGATTATCATGATTGATTTTAAGTCAGGTGGATTTTTGGTGTTGTTATTTATTTTCTTATTGATTATTTCTCATGGTACATTTATATTTTACTGTTCATTGATTGTTCTGGTTTTATTTGAATATCCTGTGCAAATAAATCAAAATTTCTGCGGCTTTAATTCTTTCAAAACTAAATTGTGTCTTGTAATTATATCCAAGCATTAGTTACGGCATTGAACATTTTAAAACCAATTTGAACTTGCAGACAGCACACAGGGCTGTGCCAGATAACATTGCACGTCCTGATTATGCGGATGATCCTAAAGGTAAATCCATTATCATACATTGACATATTATAGTGTCAATCAATTAATTAACAATAATTGGGTGTATAGGAAACCCTGCGAGTGAAAAATCTGTTCGTAGTTCTACTCACATCAGAATGCTGGATGAAGATGAAATAGAAGGGATGAAAGTTTCCGGCAAGGTTTGCGTTCATAGTGTACTGCAGGCCGGAAAAGTTATAGACATGGTTGAAAATACCTGATGGTAATTAATAATGGCTTGTTCCAGTTAAGCAGGGAAGTACTTGATGTTGCCGCCAACGCAATAGGTGTTGGCGTGACCACCGAAGAAATAGACCGTCTTGTCCACGAGGCATGCATTGACCGGGAATGTTACCCATCACCTCTCAACTACTACAACTTCCCAAAGTCTTGCTGCACGTGAGTAAACTGTACAAGGTCTTCAAAAAAAGTACACCAAATTTCAACAATATATACCATGTTGGACAGTTCCGTCAATGAAGTCATTTGTCACGGCATCCCTGATCTACGTCCATTAGAAGATGGAGACATCTGCAATGGTCAATTCATTTGTAATTATTGTTGTGGTGATATGAATGATCCAATACAGTTGTTTTATGGACTTACAGTGGATATCACAGTGTACCATCGTGGATTTCACGGAGATCTCAACGAGACTTTCTTAATTGGGAACGTTGGTGAAAGTAGCAAGAAACTAGTCAGAGTTGCGTGGGAATGTTTAGACAAAGCGATTGAAATTGGTACGGTAACAATTTGTGGATTTTGATTATCAAATTGTACAATTTTGAGGGGTTTCGCAGTGAAACCAGGAACTAAATACCGTGATGTGGGCAACTTGATTCAAAAGCATGCGCAATCCCATGGATATTCGGTTGTTCGGAGTTACTGCGGACACGGCATACACAGGTTTCAGATTTACGAGTCGTTTACGTATTGCCCATTTTCTCATCACCCAATTTGAATTTTCAGACTCTTCCATACTGCACCTAGTGTTCCTCACTATGCAAGTGTGTAACAATTACAAACATGATTTCAGTAGAACCATGATTACCCGAATTGCAATGATATATTTGACATTATTGTTTGTAGAGAACAAAGCAGTTGGAATCATGAAGCCCGGGCATACTTTTACAATTGAACCAATGATATCTGAAGGTTAGAATTATGAAAATTGTGATAGTAATGATATAAAAAAGTAATATGCACCATTGGCAGGAACTTGGAGAGACGACATCTGGCCAGATGCATGGACTGCAGTCACCCAAGATGGAAAGAGGTCTGCACAGTTTGAGCAAACTCTTCTGGTCACTGAAACGGGGTGCGAGATTTTGACGCGCCGCCGACATCGGCAAGGCCAGCCGTACTTCATGGACAGTGCGCATAATGATGAAGTCAAACAGATTGTTTTGTGAAAATGAAGTTGCTTCAATCACCCGAGAAGAGCACTTCGATTAAATAATGTCCATGTTGCAACGAAAACCGCTTTCGCTTTCTCCGGGAAAAAAACTTTTCTATTATGTAATCATGTCGAACCCCTGATGACTTCTTCCTTGTGACGACTGCATTGCGAGAAAAGATAATGCTCAAAATAATAAAACTTTTACCTTGTATTTCTCTAAAACACATTCACATCACACATCGACTACAATGCAAAAATGACGTATAAATTCAGATCATGCAACGTACTTTGCATTAATGTTTTTGGCAAGTAAAGAAGAGTATTCCTGTTTTGTTGCTACTAATTGTAACCATTTATAAAAATTATAAAATAGTTCAGCACCAGTTTTTACATTAAAAAAAAAAACTTGCCAATTCCATCAAATATCGAAGAAACCGGGCACATGATTTTTTAAAACTTCCAACCAACCTGCAGCAACAACTACGTTCGTACAAACTTAAATTATACCGTATTGAAAAAACATGTTACTTCTACATAACCACATGCATACGCACACACACACACATTACCGTACATGTATACAGGCAGAACCACGTATCAAATGATTCCGTCTCTCCGTTACTTGGTCGTGATCTGTGACAAGTTGATCACGCGTGACGTTTGATATGTTAATATATAATTGATCGGTTGTTGGACCTCCTTTTTCGATCACCTACTTTGAAATGTGTCGGATGATTATATTTCAATACCTGATGTAACTATTGCTGGAGAAGAAACTGTTTGGAGATTACGATGACTTCTCCACATGAAACATGGTTGTCGTCTATGCGCATTGTTGGTATATTTCACACGATGTTATATTTTATATATATATATATATTTCTTCCCTATCATGTCACAACCTCCAAGAAACGGTACGCAGTTGCCAGTGTTGTCATTGATCATTGATTGCTACGTGATAGGGGGGAAAAGTCTTCCGATTCATCACAGCAAAATGGAGGAATTGGAGCAAGTTGCAAAATAAAAACCATACAAAATTGTGTGCCATAACGAGGATCTTACTTTTTTCTCTCACAAAATAATTCCAATCGTGGCTTCTACAGTACAGATGCAGACACCATGTTGTCCTCTTCGTCTCCTCCGTCGACTAAAGTGTACGCTGCCGAGAATCCCTTCGTGTTGATCGTATCGTCGGTGCGGAACCGGACAAGAAGGCTCTCCCCTGTTGATAGGAATTCAGGAGGAACCTAATGGCCAATGAAATTATTCAATAAATTAAACAAACCTTTAATAACTTAACCTACAGTTAGAAATCACTATTAAACAACACACGATCTGATTCAACTTATTTTAGGAGTACAAACCCGGTTGCCGCAGAAGCGGCCAACATTTCTTGACGAGTCGTCGGTGCCGTCAAAAACCTCTACGTAATCGTAGCCACAATCCTGTTCATCTTCGATCTCAAATGTTAAGAAGCGAAGACGGACATGATGTCCTTTTCCCGCTTCCACCACCCAATCGCAGTCCTCTTTGTTGTCGTAGTTCTGATCTCCGTATTTGGCGTGAGAATATATGTGTTCCATAGTTGCCTTTGCTTGAAGGTGTCCGCCACACACTGAAAATAAAAGTTCACTTAATTACTGGACAATGCTATGATATTATGTCAATGTACGTGTGAGCATTGTTTCATAACTGCCTGGTGCTCATTTAAAGAATTTATTCCTCAAACGAGAAACAACTTTGTTGGCAAACCTGTGGTATGTGTTGCTTTGAAACCTTTCCTCTGCACGGAGGAGTCAGATTTGAAAACCATGTACATTTCATTGCCAGATGCTACATTGGGATGAGGCACTTTGCTACCACAGAAGTGGCCCAGAGTTGTAGCCTCGGTACTATCACCATCATAGATGACCACATGATCGTAAGTACACTCCTGGTGCGGCTCCATCTCAAACTCGTTAAAAACCTGGAACCGACACAAACTCAACTAAAAATACGAATCGATGCTATGTCATAAAAATTATCAAATGCAGTGGCACCATGGATTTGTGAACTCCTAATTCTCAGGGTGTCTACTCATTTCAAAAACCGCTTTTTAATCAGGATAATCATCATATAATTCTTTAAAAATCTGATGACTTAACATACAGAAAATTGTTCTCTATTTTGGTTAAAAACAACTCAAATACTAATACATACTGAATTTAAAGTTGTTCCACACTTAGCATAGTTTGTAAATTTTATTGCATTAAAAAATAAATGATAACCACAAAAATAATTTCAGGACTTCATCACCAATAAAAATTTATCCAGATTATCCAGAATACATTATCAATAGACACCCTGTAGTGTAATTACACAATACTATGAAATTTTATATAAAATCTGCAAATGTTTTAATTGGTTGAGCTATGTATATTCAAGTTTTGAAATAACCAAACTTGATTTTGCAAGCCGTAAATCACTTTGACCTTGTCATATTTTATTTATATTTACGGTATACGTAAGTATAAACTTACATAAGGATTTTGTAATGACTCGATCAGCCAGCCTAACTTTTGAAAAGTACTTTTTTAAGGACATCAGAAAGTAAGAAATTTACGGACTGAATTATACAAAATTCTATTACTTATCCACTAGCTACTTAAAATTTTGTAATTCTTATATTTTTATTACAGCATTAATCAAGTAGTGTTACTATCTGTTTCTCTATGGCATATTGGATGAAATAAGTTTCAGGAGTTCAACAAAATCAGGGCATCACTGTATGCAGTTTACGAGTTTTATGCGGTGTCCAGGTGTAGTTGTGAAGTGCCATATACAATCCTTCCTACTTGGGTAATAGTCAGGGAAATTGGGGCTTATTATTTCACCAACAGGGCTTGCAATTTCATGTTTGCATCCTCCTGTTATATGGAAACATAATGAATATTTTTAACTAACTCCGTGAAGTTTTCTAGAGGAGTTGGCCGTACGTGATAAAACAACTGTACTGACCTTCTTTGCAGTCGTGTTTATTTTCGTGCAGAGTGAAGCCATTGTGACACGAACAGATATAACTGCCAATGGTGTTCTTGCAGATGTGTTGACAGCCGCCATTACTTACTGCACACTCATCCTTATCTGTAATTGAAGAAATGAAAGCTGCCTGTGTCATCGAAATCTGAGAAAGCTTTAATTCAAAATGGCGGCCATTATATATACACGGACCTGTGAAGAATACTGCGGCAAAACCACTTTTCTGAACAGAGTTGTCAGAACTGAACTCTATTCTCAGACTGTTTCCTTCCGAGGTGATGAGTGGCGGGAGCCGGGAACCGCAAAACACCCCGTGTTTGCGGGTTTCACTTTTGCCCATCTTGCTGCGGATGTCCACGCTGTCATATTCACAATCTTGCTGCAAAAAAGATAGAAAACTTGTATTATATATACGCACAATTGAAACACTAGAATAAGTTATTCGACAGGAGCGTAAATTTTATCTTACATTGTTCCCCTCCAGATCAAAATGTGTGCAATTCAGAGTGATTCTGTACTGAGGAGGTGCAACAATTTCCCAGATGCAGTTCTTGTTAGGCGGGTAAAGATCTGGGAAGGACGGGCTGGAGATGGCACCCGAAGGCAAGTCGATCTGTCCTCCGCAGGCATCTGAAAACGTCAGCGGTGGATACGGTGTTATCAAAGCGAGCGATTCATTTGCCGAGGAAAGGAAGAAAAAGGCCAAACAATATATCAGCTAGCCTCAATGAAAGATGCAACAAGAACACACAGCTTATCGCCAACTAAAATATATAACAGAATGTGCATAAGATATACATTGTTCAATGAAACAAGCGACTGGGGCAAAGTTAAATCTATGAAATAATATGGTAAAGGACGTAGGATCAACACCTTGCCCACCTTCGCAACGTTTGCCATCAGAGTGTAGCTCGTATCCAATTTTACATTCGCATCTGAAGCTGCCCAGAGTGTTGATGCATTCGTGTTGGCAACCATGTTCCTTCGTTGCGCATTCGTCGTATTCTGAACAAGTTGGCCGTAAACATTATTCCCATTACCCATTATTATTACACTTAATTCAATACAATTGGAGAATTTTGCGAGTAGAAAAGATATGTCACCTTTGATAAAAGATGCTGCGAAACCAGCTTTCTGTACAGATCCATCGGATACAAATTTCACCAGAAGTTTATTGCTCGTAGACTTTATATCCTCAGGAACTTTGTAGCCACAGAATTTGCCCACCAAAGGGTCATCAGCACCTAGTCCGTCTCGAATTTCCAGGTAGTCATACACGCAATTATCATGGTTTTCAATCTATAAAATCAAATATGTAGTCAATTTGAATCCGTAGTAAAAAAATATGCCATCAAAGTACACACTCATGCATATCAAATGAACGCCATGAAAACGTTCAATGTTCATTCGTTTAACATAACTGTTTAAATTTGCTACCCACATAAGAGAACGATAAATTGAAACTGGGAACACCAGGTTTTACCAATTCTACTGAAAATAATTTCATTAAAATCATTTAGGAATTTCATCTATTATAAACACACAGCTTTAAAATGTCCAATTCTCTTCAAAACAAAACTTCCCATATGTATTTCCTCAACAATTAGTTTTCTTATATATCTCATTTCCATACAGCATCAAATTTACAGGAGCACATGTAGATTTAGTTGACTGTAACAAGAATTTACAATTTGGGAAACGTTTGCCAAGTTTTACAGTCAACTTTAGTTTTAAAAAATGCAAATGCTGGATGTTTATTACAAGTTGATTACAAATTAATTAGTATTTACATAGCAATTAATATTTCAAATTTAACATAGTTAGAGAAAACGTATGTTACAAAATACGAGTAGACATTTATAAATTACTGTCATTAAAAAACCATGTCAAAATATCATCATATTAAATTTAACCATGTAGATATAATTACCACATGCCCTTGAATTTTGCATGCAGCATATACATTTCAATGATTGCATTGCATAAAAGAAGTTTAGGTACCTACGCCATTTCTTGAGGAAAATTTTTCCCAAGTTATTTTGCACTAAAATCATATTGCACTGGGACGAGTCATTACCTCGAAAGACTGAAATTTGAGAGCAACTTGGTAATTATCAGGCACTGTAACTCTCCAAGTGCATTCCTTGTTGGGACGGTAATCATCTGGATAATTAGGACTTTGCAACTGTCCTTCTTCCAAGTTGATGTCTCCTCCGCAAACAGCTTCCAGAAGCAAAAAGAGAGAGAGAGAGGGAGAAAAAAAAATAGAAAAATCACAAATGGCACATGATAAAAAAATTCAATCATCGCAGTCACACATCTGTTTGAATGCCAGCATTTACGACGTCATCACAAGGGTCGTTGTCTATAAGGAAAAAATAGTGAAAAAAGCACAAACAGCGATTTATGTTTGCAGCAATTGAAGGCTGGCTTATCATTGAGTCGCGTGGGAGAACAACTTTTCCAAGAGGCCAATTTGTCATCAACAAACCTCCAACAAACTTTCAACATATGAATCCAAAGTTTTGATTTTCAGGGTTACAACGATCAAGCGCCATAAAGTTTGTTTGCACCATTCACACACATATCACAATTGAATGTTCCATGTGGTGTTTAATCCAATTTTAAAATGTTATAAAATGTAAAGTAACATTTACTTTAATTGCATGGCCCTCCCTATAAACATATTTACAGTCAACTAGTGATAGTGAGCTAGGGGCATTAGAAATTAGTTTATTATTACAGAATTTGTCTGTAAAATTTAAACACACTTTAGTTTTAATTATTATTTCAGTTTTTTTAAAACGTATTATTATACTTTATAGTTCATACTATATTTTAATTGTTATTTGAGTTCTTATTTTATAGACATTAAATTATTATATGTATTATTAACTCTTGTAGGTTTTTATTGCATTCAAAGTGACTACAAAAGATCTGTTTGAAGGGGATCATTACATTGGTCCATTATAAGGAAAAGTTGAGTATATTGAAGGAAAATATATCTTTGCGTACAATTGCAATTTTATTTGAAATCAGGATTACAATGAGAATTTTTTAAAAGTCAGAATTAATCCCAATTTCACAATTCTATTCATGAATTTTACAATTTTTGATTGATGTTACAATCATAAATGCAAACGTGTGGTTTATTATTAATTCAAACTACTGCATCATTGTAATGCAGCAATATTTGTATTGTCTCATTAATGCCATATGTTAATCATACATGGTTTCACTGTACCCGTATATTTTTAAAGTTCCTCCTTCTAAATTGCATTTAATTTGAAACTAACAAAGCATCTCATCATGTTGGGGATTCATAATTAATTCGGATGGCCTTGGCCTGACATTTCCTCATTTTGCCAAATTAGCATTCCATTAGGGACCATAAATACATATTGTACTGCCAAGCTTGTGAAATATGTTGTTCCCATGCAGACAGCTAGACATGCATCTTGTTCGTATACTAATAAATTATCACAACCATAACTATTGCATTTGTAGGGAAGACAAATAAGGACCTAAAGTGAAACAGTTGAAAAGTTCTTATAATAACTGTCCAGTACTAACAAGGGCCTTGGTACTAATCTTACAAGTCTGGCTTATAGCATTGATAGCCCCATTTTCTTCAACCTAATCCACAGGCCACGCCCCCTCCAGACACATTAGCCCATTGGCTTATTAGTCATAGGTGCCAACAAGCCTTTGCAAATTAGCGGTTACTTTGGTACATATTCTGGTAAATGTTTTCAAATAGAATCGATTCATTGACCACTGTCCATTGGTCTATAATAAATGGTCCTTCCAGAATAACACCTAGAATAGTTTATAATGGTCCCATATGGGCAGGTTCCCTTGGGCACACTTTTGGCTCCACTACCTTACATAGGTACACAAAGATTTATATTATGGGTAGTGGTAGTAAATCATAGACAAATAAATAAACAGATAAAATAATTTTTTTTTTTTTTATAATTCCAAAGTATTGTTATTGTTATTAACTAAAAATAAAGGAAATGGTGAATGCAAATAGAAGTGTGGCATTTATAAGTACAGCGTGTATAAACGTGAGTGAAAATTGCGTGTAATAATAGGAGAATAATTGAAATCAATAAAATGGCATCCAGCAAACAATAATCCAGCTATTAAAGGGAAAACGGTTTCATTTATCATCATGGCGATAAATCAGGAGGCAAATTAATCCCAAGATCCTCTCCTATAAATCAAGCAAGATTAGAGGCATTGCACAGCAAGGCACAGTCAAGTCAAACAGCACATTAGTTTGTTCAATGAAAAAGCATTGAGCACATTCAATGACAATTGCACCATTAAGCATTTAATCAAAGTAATTACTTCTCCTCAAAGGCCACAAAAAAACAATATTTATCTAATTGAGATCTGATGCAAATTGAGAAACGGTGTTCAGTTGCAAGTTAAAGACGCAAATAAAATTAACATACAAGATTATATGGTAATTTTGGGAGAGAAAAATTCTACAAAAACAGTAGCATTCATTAAAATTATTTTTTATGCATCATTAATAATATAAACAACTTATTTAATTATATAGCAATAATTTCATCCGTTGGATAAATTAGAAAATTGTATTTGCAATGGAAAAACCATTTTGCAAATTTACTCCTTTTCGTCAAATTCAATATATTAATTTTCCACGAATAAATAATAAATCAGGTGATATATAATATTGAAATGTGTACATACCTTCGTAAGAAGCCGAAAATCCTCTGTGATCCAAATTTTTCTCAGAAGTTTGATAAGTAATTAGAAGTCTACTTCCAGTGGAGACAATCGTGTCAGGAATTTTTGCACTGCCACAGAATCGACCTAAAATTAACAGAAAAAACAGAACACAATTTATGAACAGCCCCAAAAATCAAATTTATTGCACAATTTGTCAAAAAAATGTTCAATTTTTTAAAACTAATTTCTGTTTCAAAAATCTCTTCAATGAACAAAAAAAAATAAAACAAAGTTTCATATTACATAAAGAATTTGTGGTAAATTCCACATTCATCCGGGCATAAATAATATTTTGAATAACGTCCGAAAAATAACACTGTCCTTAAATCTGTCCCGAAATTTGGTCATAAAAATTAATGTAGCATGTAACGTTGACAAATGGGAGACAAACTGCAGACAATAATTCAGCTCCACGTTCTAAATAAAAACCAGCAAGTCAAAGTTGAGTAGGTCTTTTCATACATATATACAGTAAACTACAAATTAAATACAGTTCAAATATTAGGTTAGGAGGCAAGTCAGATGTCCAGATTTTATTATTAATGTGCTCAAAAAATGTAGAGTAGAGCACAGAGAGTAAAATATACTACACAATATAATATTATCATGTTGATGGTTGAAAATGTGCAAAGTGTGGTGAAGCAGTGAAGTGAAAGTTGTAAAATCTCTCTCACCATTTCGCTTTTATATCTCTCTAAAATTTAACGATGTCTTGCAAAGTGCAGATAGTGACTGAAACATGTTCCCGAAAATTCTTCTCGCTCCAAATACTACTCACAGCTCCTAATTTGCATATGACAGCAACCTGCAATCCCCCCCCCATATTACGCAATATCTTGCCAATAAACTGACGTAGCAAACAAAAGCCTACATTGAATAGCAGCATCTTGTTTACTACTCCAGCAACCCTCAAAAAACCAATATCAAATCTACTTTATAATCATAGATATCAAGCAAAACAGCAAGGCATCAATCAATAATTTCCATCATACATATTAAATCATACTAAATATAGCTTTGTCTTTTTCAAAGTCATCAAATCATTCCTAAATATTTCAATATGTTAAAAAATAGCAGCTATAAAACACTTATTAATCTATGCAAATCAATCTATAAATCCCACTATAAAAGACAGCAATTAAAATTAATTACAATGCTCAATTTTGCAATTTCATCGACTTTGTAGCTGTGTAAATTACTGTATTATCAATCAAAATAACTGATGATGCACAAATTATTAAACGATTTGTGAAATTAAAAAATATAAAGTAGCGCAATTCTTAATGAGGGTTATTTTAAGAAGTGTTTTCTAAAAATCCTGCAATGTCACTGACATTAATATTAAGCAGTTATAACAGGGTGTTAAATTTCAAAAAATTGCCCTACTAAATGTATTTTGGAATTGTACATCACATGGCAACTGCACAGTTAACTTGGATTTTTTTACTCTTACTATAAATACTATAAAGTCTTTCATTTCATAAAATATATCACAATTAATGTAGGAAATTTTAAAAAAGGCCTGTATCATTTTACAAATTATAAAAGCAAAACTAATTATATATTAAGCAAAATAGCAAAAAAATATAAATATTTTCTACTGCTGCTACATACAAATGAAAATTTCTTAAACTAAGTAAATGAAAACTTTCCTGTATTTTTTATTATGATTCCTATAATGTACTTAACAGATTGTACAGTAATTACAAATATTTATGGTATAATTAATTATGCCACACTGTATAAGCCGGTTGACCTAACGCAAGTGCATTTGAGGCAGAGTGACGTCATGGGGCGCCATTTTGAAAACGGGGAAAAATTCGCGATTAGAAGGCAATATTGCAGATTACGCTATTGTTATACCACAAAACTCTCTATATGTACATGCATGCTGTACCCAAGTACCATAGGGAACGGTCCAATTAAAAGGTCACGTGACCTGAAATAACTAACTGCTGCTGGATGCACCAGATGGGTGCCTTTTGGTATACATCACATGTTTCCTGATTTTCCGCATAATGAAACATCTTGACTGCCAGTGGACTCATATTTGCATATTTATCACTTGGCTTTCCCATATGTATGTGCAAACTATAACTAAGTTGGATTCATTTAGTAGCAAACGGCCGCCATCTTTTCCATCATTTATACTCCATTCAAGCACAAGTACACCATAATATTTTATATGTCATTACTCGATCTTACTATTATCATTTTATTTTGCCTTCAATATGCAGAAGTTCAACATTATTGAATAAATGAAGGGACAATTTAGTGTGAAAATCACAGATTTTATGCAGAATATAATCCAAATATAATTCAAAATGCAGTCTATTTGCTTACCTAAAAGTGGAGATCGATGCCAGTAGCCATCCCGGACTTCCAGGAAGTCTGTTCGGCAATAATCAGATTCTGCCAGGTCTACATCTGTCAAGTTCAGTACAATTTTCTCCCCGTGGGTTGCAGTGATCCTCCATTCACATTTCTCTCCTTCTGAGTACATGACAGATTTGGGATATTCTGGTGAAGTGAATACTCCACTTGCATCTTGCAATGTCCGACCACAACCTTCCAAAAGGAGAAGAAAAAAAATACATATTTATTATGTTTGTTAATGCATGCCATAGGGCATCAAAATATTCTCTTATACAATACAACTAAATTGGCCTACTTTTCTCTCGACAAAAGTTGCCAACAACAAGCACACAATCGATGTAAATTCAATTTATAACCAAACATATACTGAAGTCGATCTACTGAATCAACAATACAGTTCATGGTTATTCATGCCTTAAAGGACAACAGACAAGGTTTTTGGTCACCTCGCCGATCGAAACGAAAAATATCACATAAAATACTTAATTTAT
>JAQIWR010001481.1:0-13647 GCA_034695945.1 Glomeris hexasticha
TTGATTGCCTGTATCTCCCGTGTTTGTTGTCCGAATGTCGTTCTGTTGGTTGCGCTAGCCTCGTTTCTCCATCCTCTGCAAGTCTCCAATTTACATGCCTAGTGTACAGTGCATACTGCAAATGTTATAATTCGAATGACATTGACACGTTTGTCAAGGTCAGCGAGAGTATGACTACCGTTTAGCCATCATAGTTTAGGTTAAATAACTTTAATACATTATTCTAGTCCATACAGCTGTTATTGATTTATTTATCATTATGCACCGAAATTCCATTGTTTCCTGTGATCTGAAGCACCCTGTATAGCTCTTAATCCCATTGGCCCATATGGCTCTATAGCTGCAAATTGTCAAATAACTTAACAAGACTTGCTCATATTTCTAATATGTCTCTCACTCCATCTGCATGATCCACATTTCAAAAGCGAAAATGGGATCTTGGACTAGGTGATGATTTTTTTAATCAGTTTACGGCAACTTTTATCTTTGAGCACCTCATATATTCATATTGGGAAGCGTACATAACAACGTACTTGCGGGCGCCATTTTTGTGCCAAGCATCAAAAGATTACTACTCGTGCAAACATCAAAAAACCTCTTCGCATCCAATTTTGCCGTTTTTCATCGATGCCGACAGCTTTTGCCATGCGTATATATTCACATTCAACTGCAATATAGCCAACGTATTTATTGGATCGGAGATACGAGCAATTTTATTTTCTCGTCACCTAGCACCACGCATGCGCCAAATTTCTGCATTCTTTGACCAAACAATATGCATGCCAAAACTGGAACCGTTCGCATGCAGCAACAATACAATAGCCTATATATTGCTATATATTACACATCCGTTGCGATATTACGAAGCACTATAGTATGAGAACAGTGAGCATTTGCAAAGTCCGACGTCACCAATAATATAACATAGCAAAAAAAGAGTATAAGAAAAAGCAAAAAAGTAAAGAAAGACGTGAATAACACACGCACACACACACACACCAGCAGTCCTTGCTTGCCAGAAGCATTCGATAAACATTTCATCCGAAGCAAGCAGGTGACATATTACCGATATTTTTGGCCAAGAGGAAGATGCACACTTCCAGACAGAAAATGAGTGCTTCAATTACTGGGTGCATTTCGAGCAGGCAACGCCAGAAAATGGGATCAAGTCCCACATCGAAGACTTGTTATAACAAGCATGTGAACACAGAATAGTAAAATTGTTACCAATGTAGCACCTGACATCAATCACAGCACCAATATCACCTTTCATATAAAATATTGCTGCAGCTAGAGCAGAGCACAGTCACATGATCGACCAAAGTGACTCAAAATCTAACTTGCAAAATCAGTTTACAGTATAATAATGTGAATTGGATATTGACCTCAACTACTACTGACAGAGAAGCTATATTTTTAAAGGTCCATTCAAACTTCATAACCAGATCGTATAACAATTAAATAATCCGGTTATTACAATTGTGGTTTTGGTGGAAGATTGAATACCGCATTATATAATGACCTTATAATGAATGTATTTATTACTAATTTGTCATCGATAAACATTTGAGCGAAGCATGCAAGCAGCTGTTTTATGTCGAAGACTATCAAAATGATCCTAAATTTCAAGATATATAGGCAACAAAGATGTCAAGCGCAGGCAAACTGTTGGTCAACAGAATAAAGACTGAAATGTGGGTTTTATTATGTAAGGCCACTATTTGGAATGTAATAAACATGGCTATTTGTCTCAAGTATCGCAACATAAATCTTACATGCGTTTAAGATGAAGCACAAATCAATGCAATTAGATCTATAGCCGGAATGCATTAAACTTATGAGAAATAATGGTTCAAAGGGATCATCAGTAATGAGGAAGCTTATCCGTTGATTGTCTTGAAGCATATAGAAATACAATAAACAACTTGGTGCCCAACGAAGAGAGATTTGCGCTGTTTGTTCAACTAGAAGATGTAGCACATAAACAATTTTGTCATAAATAATAGCTTCACATTTATATTTTCTTATAAATCTCAAATGTGTATACCTCCAACACTTCTTGGCCAACTCACTTATTGTTATGCCATAAACTTAGAAAAATATTCAGAGGAAACAATATTCAGCTAACTGTCACTGTTATTAGTATGTATAGAGTAGCTGGAGGCTGTTGAAGTGGATCAGACCCATGAGAAGATTCCACATGAACATAGGATAAGCGAGAGAACATTTGGAACAAATTCGAGTAACTGTCTGTAGCAGATGTACAGCCAAAGAAGTGTCTATCGATTTTTGGTGATCGTCTATCCGTGAGACAAGAGCGCAAATTAATACATGCACACATGCCACCGTTCCCTCTGTGTGTTGACTTAGCCATATAGAGAGAACAGCGAGCGAGAGAGAAGAGTTTAGCTTGCTACTCCGCCCATACCATGTGCAATGGCCGACAGAGAAACATGCCAATGAAGCCAAAAACAACTAAGAAAAATCTTGCTTGGAGGACCAAAATTCCGGCGAAAATACCCGCGAGTAAACATCATTAAGCAAGAGCCAACAAACATAAAGTGTTTGCCGTTTCGAATTTGCTACTACATATCACACAGTCAATATCAAGTTTCTGTAATTGCATGCTACTTTCATTTTTTTTCTTCTAATTCCAAACTCTAAAGTCGCACAAGTTAAAGTCCTGTACAGGTCAAATTTGAAGTGGCATATGGCTCAAAAAGTTGTCTAAAAAGTTACTTCCGAGAATATAGAAGCAACCTATGATTTTATATGGAATTTCTAATATGGCGACAACAAATATAGGTTAAGTAGCAGCTTAGAAGGTTGGAAATAGAAAACCTCAAAGGTCTTGCAATTTAATTTGCAAACCAAACCAAAAATTTGCACTCGTATATACTAATATAGATCCCATGATTTATTCATGAAGATTAATTGTGATCAGAGATTATAAAGCGCAAATATACAATTAAAGAGCAAAATACACATGTAGAAATAACATTTGCAAATGATGGAACCAACTCTACAATGAAAAACTTGTACAATAGAAAATTATGGAAGTAACACCACATATTTTTATTGAGAATAGGGTTACATATATGAACGCCGACCCAATGTGTAATTTTTGGTCACCGTTTACATTGTGTTTATATTTGTGAAACTATACTGCTTATTCGTGTATTTTGTGAGAAAGAAGCATTAGGAAAGTACTACAAACAAAATTTACAGGCAGTAAATTTATTTTACGGTTTTAAAAATCCCTCAGTACCATAGACTTAAAAGATCCTGAGATCCGCACCCTTTAAGTCGATTACCTACAAATTGAATTTGCCTTATTTTGAGACTATCTCTCTCTGTCCTATTTTGCTTAACCGGTTACCCGATAGTTGGTCTAGGCATTATTCAGTTTACACACCGCAAATGCTAAGCATATATAGATAAAAATATACAGTACGAATTCTAAGAAAAACCCCTTAGCCAACTTCAAAATTGATCAACCTCCAATGAAATTTTAAAAAATTAGAAAGAACAAAATTGCATTTCTTATTGAAATTTTGCTAATTTGCTTGAAAACCATGGATATTGCAGTCATGTTTTATCATTTGCAACCAACCTCAGCACATCCAACAGACAGTGGTGTCTCCTTTAAAACAAAAAACAAAACAAATATTATGGTTGAAAAAACACCAGCTATTTAGCTTGTGCACAGCATCAGGAAATTAATTTCCTAAGTGCGTTTGTAGCAGTCAAGATACTATTCGTTGCTTGATAAACCGGGGAAACTCTAGAAAGAAGGACCTGCGTGGAGTTTGGTACAATTTCGACCCCGAGGTAACATTATTTCAAGTGAAGCGAGGCTATGATCAGTGGAGCAAACGCAATTTTGCCTCTTTTCCCCCCTTTCTGCGTCTTGACAACATGGCGATGAAAAACACACACTCACATACATATATACTACTGCTACATGCACACGATCGAAGAGAAAACACACACACACACACAAGTTACAATCTTTGTCATGTCACGGGCGTTCATTCGCGCAAGAGGTGGCAGAATGGAGAAAAAAATTGTCGTTTGGTGGAAGGAAAAGAAATATCACCTAAGGTGGTGGTGCCAGTGCTTTGGTCTCGCTGAGCTGCAACCACGATTGTAGACGTCGAAACTCGTTGATGCGAAACGCGACAGCTTCTTGACAAAGAAATAAACATAATCTGTTTGTGGCACAGCTCTCCAAAAAATGGCAACCCACCACCACCACCACCACAATACAGCTATATAGCTAGACCAGGTCAGGCCAGTCGGCAATTTATTTCGCCATCTCGACACGCTACTATAGCTTTTCACATCAATGAAAAGTGCTAACACAAGTCATATGTATCAAAACAAGGCAATTTATGTTGCACGTAAAGGATTCCACAGTCCAATATAAAGCAAACTGATATTGGTGCGCAGATTCAAACCAAGAAAAGTAATTTCATTACCCCTGGAGTTAGTGGTGGTGCATCTCGGTTTCAAGTGGTGCACACAATACCCACATGCAGGTGAAAACCATTTCAGGAATTGCGATTGCGATCGACAAATGTTATTTGCTGGCTGTAGTTATTGCAGAGTAGTGAGTGGGTTGGAGGAATGTGACACAAGATTTAACGATCAGAATGTCTCATTTGAGGAAATGCGTGTCACGCTTGTGTCCCGGCCAGATAGTCGTCAATTGGACGCATAGTTGCGACGTTATAACGGCTGCCATTTTCTTTCTGCTGCCGCTTATTCGTAATAAACGACGATCTGAACCTATCGGAAATCGGTTACGTCGTCAGCCACCATTAGCAAAATCCTCGAGGGCACACGAAAGGACAACATTGAGATACGTATATATAGCATGGTGTCATATAACGAGAAGATGGCTGCTGAGAACAGCATCATCCCTATTTCATACTGATCAACAGAACAATGAACCGTTGAATAGATATTCGTTATAAAGGAAAATAAGACAAATGGCTTTGTGAAATTTTCACAGGTGTCCATGAGTGATTATCGATGTAAGGAGAAGCATTATGACACGAGCAGCACTGTGTAATCTACACTTTCCATTTGATAAAACCTGCATTAAGGATATTCAAATTATTGATTTGCAAATGAAACGAGATGCGATATGTTGCAGACATTTCCTATTACATTGCTTGTACGTAAAATTATCACATCGAAATGCAAACATATACACTATGGACCACTACGAGAAATTATATATTTTTGGAAAATATAAATATATTAGCATAATTATTAATTACTTCTGTGTGTAAAGTATACTTATATGACACTCTGAATGCACATAGAGGCCAATGTTTACTTTGTATAAATAATGAAACGGTTCAGGCTATGAAATGTAGGCCTACGTATAGCAGTAACACGTATACAAAGAATCCTTATTCAAACTAAGCACAGCTTTAAATGTTAAATTATGTGCAAACATAGCTAAAACTGAATCTATTTTTCGATTAATGCAGACATATTATGCGCATTACTTAGCTGCAGTATCAATACGATATACTACAAAAAATACGTAAATATTTATTACAGTCTATATACTAGCTTTTACTCAATCTGCAAAGACTGGCTTTGTTTTCATTCATGCGATGTTTGTGAAAGCGAGGTTGAGTCACCCCTCTCTTAACCAACAATAATATTTATCCAGTTGCCCACTATGTTCTCCTATATAAATGAAGGAGCAACACCATATAATGTGTGTGGCACCAGACCGGAGCAGTGCAGGGAACGAACAAGCTTCCCTTTAGAGTAGTGCAAAGAAGCCAACAGCAAAGCTCCCCTTTAGAGTAGTGCAAGGAAGCCAACATTTTAAACCTTGTCGTTGGCAAATAATTTCGCCAATTTAAATGTACAAAACAAGTTCATTCGTTCTATTAGTTGAAATAACTCCTAATTGTGTCTTCAACGCAGCATGCGCAAAATTTCCACAATTTACTTTTCAATTATTTCTATTAGGTGGATTAGTGTAACAATGACGTGTGCCTGAAATTTCATGAAATTAATTCAATTGCACTCTTGACGGCAGAGCACAATCCCGCAAATCGTGACATCAATTTTAAAACTATCCATGTGGAGTCTAGTGGACAGGTTACGAATTGATCATCCGGCATAATGATATATGTTGCCAGAGTTTATCAATAAATGAATGAAAGTTTGTGGCCTAAAGACGTAAGAAGTGTTTCGCAACTGCCCCATGACAAATGCGGACAGGGTTGACCGGTTCTTGGCTTTCAATTAAGACATCACCCATTCACTGGCTATCTGATTAATGACCATGAGCGCAAAAAATATATGGAATCGTGCCAACAAGGAACGTGCAACTCAAGCATTTGCTATTTCTTTTTATGGCCAATATGCCTCTTAGATTTATGCACCAGTAGCACAACAAAGATTGCTCTATATATGCTGCATATTAGAATGCAATGCAAGTTTCCAGTAAATTAATTCGCAAAATATGGCCCAACAACCATATGTAAAGCAAACTCGCACTCTGCATGCCAAGTATATAGAGGTTCAAGTATTTGCAAACGAGGTTCGCCCAATTTCGCAAATTGAAGAAACGCACTGAAACGTGCTCTGACCACGCATCAGTACATATTACAGTTATTAGGCTATAGCAGTGGCATTCCTTGTCGCAATACCTCAACAAACATAAAAACGACGCATTAATTAACACACAGTTCAGCACAGCATCAGGAATTCTTTGTCTACTTCAGATAATGCAGAAGATACAAATATCCCCACCCAGATTGGCTTGCCTTTGCTGGGGGTCTTCTGCTGCATTTAACCCTCGAAAACAGCATATGGCAGCTGACTGATCAACGTTGTTATTATATTAGAAGAATGTCTTTGCAACAAATTACGAACTGAACTATAATATGCATGAGAAGTACTAGTTATTTATTAAGTAGAACATTTAAATTTTCAGAACCAAATTAGTGACTATCGTTCAAAATCGGTTAACCATTAATGCACTTACCACTTACAAATTTATATTTTAGTTCTTCAACTGTCATTTACACATTATTTGGTATTTTTGGCATGATAACAAATTTTCTAATCGAAATTTGAAAGGGTGGTACTACATTTTTTATTTTCCCTACACTCCCATTATGCCACATTGTCACGGAATCAGTGACAACCCATTTTCAAACCCAGAGCGAAAATCATTCCAGAAAAAAAAAATTGAGAAAATATTAACATTATGCAAACTTGAAACTTACCAAGGTTGGCTGGCACCAAGTGTAGTAATTAATATTGGAGCAAAATGTGATTGCTATTATGTACCTCCGTTAATTATTGCTGACAGAACAATTACACAATGCTTATATATAGTTGAATATGAGCAAGAACTTACTATAAATCATATATATTAGGTAAAATAAGGAACTGTTAAAGTTTGCTACACATATCCACTATGGCTATATACTGCATTTTTCGGTGAAATATTCTGTCTCATCAACAATAAAGGTTATTCTTGGGAAAGATATATGAGGATTTGGGAAGATGATAAACGGGAAAGCAGTCGTTGGTAATGATTTGTGAGGACAGGTTACAAGAGCGCATCGGAGAGAACACAATAATAAAATGTTAATGCAAACGATATACAGAAGAGGTTGATGTTTCGTTAGAGATTTTCACAAGTGTTTAGAATAAGCGGGCCACGCTTTATTATTCTGTTGAATATCCTGTCTAGTACAGATAAAGTAAATTCGGATGCAGCTATAGGCCAGCAACAATGGCGAGATTTGCCACCCCGTTTATGACGGCTGTCACACCATTTTTTTGCACATGCCCTCTTTGCGACAACCTCTTTCTTGATAGAGGAATATTTTAAGAAAAGGAAATATAAAAAGCAAGCACCTAATCTAAGCAGTAGTTGCGAAAGAATCTCAAGAAAACATGCCTCTGGTAAAGCTGTGTGTCAAGGGAACTAGTTCTTCTCAAGAAAATTGGTTGAAAAAATTGAGAAAACCAAACAAGGCATCTAGAAGATTTATCACTTCAAAAGAAAATATCATGGATTCAGTGTTCCTTGTTCAACCGGATGAGTGAGCCCCGCCATAAGTAAATACAACCCTGGAATGCTATTCAGTTCAGTATAGCGAATTTATAAATCAATTATTATCGATTCATTTTCCTTCGGGTTCGTGAATTTATTTATATGTTGTGTTAACGTGTTTTTATTCAATGACTTGGCAGGTAAAATTGACATGAATTTCGGGCTATGCAAACTTTGACGTGAGCAAATTCAATTAGGGAAAAAATAAGTGCTCTGAAGTATTTCATCACCTCGAAAAACTTAAATGCAAGGATACGAGCTTAATTATTATCTGGATAAGTATTATATTTTCCTACGAAATTTAGCCATCGTAAGTAAAACTTTATCATCCAAATTATCCCGGTCACAATAGATCTATGTATTTCCAACCCAGCATCAACTCCAAGCTCGCATTTAATTCAAGTGTCCAATATATGTGAAGAAAATGATGTTCTCGATCCATTGTGCCGTAATAAAACAGATTTGTGAGAAAGGATTTCTCCATCTAATACTGAAAATAATGTTTCTGTAACTCTCGTAACGCTGGCTGCAATCTTCATTTCTCAGCGAAATTGTGGTGCCATGTAAGATAAGACTTGACCACACAACTGCAATATTGATCCCACTATAGCCAAGTATGATGCAGTAGATTAATTTCTCAAAACCAAACATAAATAAATATATGTCGTACGATTAAGCAGATTACTGGCACTATATTTCCGAATTTGTCTTAAAAGGCTCATTCATATATGTGTGCACGATGGAAGATATCAAAATTGCAAACGAAAAGTGAATACCGTTTAAAGTTCTCATTTGTGTAATCTAATTATACAGGCACATTATAAATGATATGATAACACGAATATGGCAACTCAAACCGATATCTAATTTCGATGCAAATGCTCTCACATTCAGTTTGCAGATGTTCAAAATCAAAAGCTTATATGCAGTCTATTATTATGAGTGAAATTTTCCAAACGTTGTTTAAAATGCAAAATTCCGAAATGCCAAGGGCTAATATATAATTGGCGATATTCACGAGTATGCAAAGTATATAGTGTAGCCTTTTCTTAATCTACATTATATTAATGCACACTGTAATATTGTGTTTATATTCAAATGCGCCCCTGGCCTATATGTTGTTCATGAAAAATGAGGGAAAACAGGAAATGTGCAAGAATTCACAAACCATTTTAGCAGAAGAAAATGCAATCTATATGGCTCTTTATCTAAATGACGATTACCTTACAGGGATTTGCATATTTGTTTAGCAGTGTCGCTATACTACAGTTGAATTTGGCTTAAACAACGATATCAGCACTTCAGACACACACTGCAATATATGTTTGCGGATGTGGATGACGTCAATACTTAATTGCGCTCAAAATGAGCATGCTTGATAAGTTAGTATGCGTGAATAAAAACCCAATTTCAACGAACCAACCAGCAGGCCATGTCGAGCAAAGTGCCTTGCAAACACTAACACCACTGACCTGTCACAAGCCCTCATCCACCCACGACACCCTGCCTCACAACGAATTGTTTGCAGCTGTTCAGTTCAACGTCCTATCAGCACCGAGCATCAGCCAATAATATAGGATGCTAGTGAGCTGGCTGGATTATTGCAATTTGAATGTATTGTTTTTAGAAACGCTTATTTATAAAAGTAAAACCTGTAAGAGTATATGCAAAGCTAAGCACAAACTTGAGGTTTTCTGTAACATTATACAATGACGTCATATACCCTACTGTATGTATAAGAGCTTATTTGCATTACACAAATTTCCCCGAATTTCTCAGTTATTAACACCTTGCTCGATCTCCAAGTATACATAATAAAAAATCCTAAATCGATAAGCAGCATATAAACCCAAGCGTTGTTTTGGATTCCCTAGGTAACAACATTGTGCACGTTAATGCCACCATGGAATTATTTATACAGTATCAACAAGTCATTAGCTATGTAAGTGCACCCACTGTAATTTTTCAGCACTCATTACCGCAGTGTTTGTGAAAAAATAAACATCAATTTATAACGCACTTTCCAACTCGCAACATGTTGCGAGTTGCATAGGCACTAACATACATATACATACCGCCAATAGATGCAGCTCAATACAAGTAATTCGAGTGAATTGGAGCGTTGGGCCAGTACGTTTTTTAAAAATTATTTCCTGAGCACCATGCAAGTTCATCACAGGGTCTCAGCAAAGAAAAAGATTAATGGAAAGCACGATTCGTTCAATGTGTGTACTGGCGTGCCATACAAGACTAATGCGGTATTAATCTTGATTCTCGGAACATGTGGTTTCCACTAGCTCAATATTATCGATCTTCGTTGGTTGCAAAAACGAGTGCGATGGATAAGATATATTCGCTCAATACATCCGGTCCAGATCGTTTGGGGCCCATGGACAGCTTGTTCAACTTCTGGGGTAACCATAACACTCTTTGCCAATGTACATGTTCAGTGAATGATATCACCTCATCGTAATATTTATGATTAAGCTTCATATCACTTAGAAGAGTGTTCGGTTTTTGCTACTGAAAACAAATGGGTTATAATTGCGAAGAAATACAAACATCAATTCCACTAAGAGATGTGTATGGTTTCCATATATAGAATACCTTACAACCAATCAGTATATTGAGTCCTTGTTACAAGCTGTTGTTGATGTAGGTTGATGTAGGATCTACTTAACAAATGTATGTATTCAAAATTGTGATATTTTGCCTATTTCCTGCATTATATTCTACCTTATTTTTACCATGTTACCGAGTTTGTGTCTGTCTTGGTTAAGGCACTGTGTTATTCAAGGATAAAAATTAATATGGGATATGATGTACATAAACACGAAAATTGATATGGTGGAATCAAGTATCT
Source organism: Glomeris hexasticha (assembly GCA_034695945.1). Lineage (NCBI taxonomy): Eukaryota > Metazoa > Arthropoda > Diplopoda > Glomerida > Glomeridae > Glomeris > Glomeris hexasticha. Next base: position 10,971 of record JAQIWR010001481.1, read on the forward strand.
ACTTGCATGCAAGACCGAGCAGTATTTTTCTAAATATACGCTCTCAATTTCATCATATACTCATCATTAAATTTTGCAAAATGTTAGCAAGACCGTGCACGTGGCTTTCAGAGACGTCATCAGCGAAATTTCACACTAGTCACATCATGGAGGTTGGTCACATGCTCCCTTCTCCAATATCAATCGAAGAGATTGTTGCTCCCCCTGCCAACATCGAAACCAACCACACAGAATACATCACTGTGAATATATCCTTTCTAACTTTGAAATACATAAATGCAAATTGAATTCACGTCAATTCATATGCAAACGGCAGATCACTTCATGCGAAACGCAATCTGCCTCGAAACATTGCGTCAATATTTTTAGAACTTATTCTGCTCATTTCAGAACCCAGCAGAAACATTTTATATACCTTAAAATATACAAATACCGGTGATAGTATTTACATTAAACAAAGAAATATAAGCTACATGCTGCAACTAGGCCAAAGCGATTCCTGCGTATGTATAATATTATTTAACTCCATGCAGATGCAAACAATGGACTGAAGCTTGAGATGATTAAATATGAAATTGTTAATTAATCACGATCTACAAAGTGAAACAGATAATAATTTATTGATAAACTTTACCTTAATATATCTGTATAATTTCTTTAAATGACTAGGGGGGTGGGGTGGAGTTTCACAGTCCACAATTGAGTGGGATTTTCAAATTGCCAAATAATTTTTGCGAATTTTCAAACAAAACATGACCAATCAACCATATGAGTACCTATGTATCATGATGGGAATTCTACAAGATTTTTAATCTCAATGTACGCAGATGCCAATCGTAAGGAAACTGCTCCAAAATCGATAAAATAACAGCAGGTTGCTCATTACATTATCAAAGAAATAGTACCTATGCTATTAGTGCAGGTCATTATAGTAGGGGTATATTATATTCGCCTGAACCATAGCCTGAGCAGCAGAAGCGGGCGACACCTGGCGGCAATTCCTGAACTTAGGAAAATGGCGGATTTACCAAATATATATGGCATTTTTTGTTTAAATAATACTGTTTATACGCTTGTATAGTTGCATTTGAATGCAGTGCAGTACAGTATTTGGAACTACGAATACTATATCCTTCATTGTCTCTAAATAAGATACTGTCCTGAGGCCCAAACTATAGGATACATGTCTCAGTACGAGGCCTTTGTTTTTATTGTGCCCAAATGTATCCGTTATTCTATATTTTTTCAACTAAAGCTAAATTAAATCAGTAAAAATACACGATCCGTATTTCATAAAGTGAATTGAATTCTTCGTATGAGCAAATACAATATATCACAACTTCTGCGAAACTGGGGCCATGAATCTTTGGGGATTAAGTATGTGCCTTGTGGCACATACCACAGGCATTTGATCTGAACTCCTTAGGGATCACCCTGCGCTCCTACATTTTGCTACATTTTCATTGTGATTCAAATGCTTGCAGCTATATAGTATAAACCAACAGCAGGTTCGGGTTTCATCTTATTTGTACTGCTTAGCTAGGTCAGCATTTTAATAATGTATTACTTTTAATAATGCCTTCTGCTATGGAGATTTCTGTCTCATAGTAGAAATCCATATCACATATCCCTTTTAAATTAACAAATGAGAAAAGTACATATGATCGAACTTGCAGCAACAGAAAAATCAGGTCCATTAATTTAGTTATTACGGATTGATTGCCATACCAACGGAAAATCCATGAAAACTTGTAGCATCCTTGCCCTGATGTTTGTGTTATCGAGATGCTATCTATTTTTTTTAAAGTTATTTTAAAAACCAGCAACATGTCAAAATCGATATGACTGGTTGCTATCACGTTTCTTTTCTAGTTCAGTGGTTTATCTTGTACAATGACTACTTGCTATGTGCATCAGGATATACATATAGACACTAGCTACTTGAAAAAGGATTTCAGAATTTACTCCTATTGGAGAGTATATAGTGCTATATAAGAAGATGCATATTCTAAATGGATAAAGAAGTGAAGAAATATGCACAAAGAGGATGAATACCTGCCGATGAATGGCGGCCATCACATGTGACAAATTGCGTCAGACAAGCGAAGCTGAGTGAAGAGATAAAGAAATGTGCTCACCTATTCACCCCCTCAAGCATTTTTACCATTTTTACGAACCCCAACTTCCATAGATTTGAAGGGTATAAGAGATTATATAGAGAATCGGCTGAGTTCAAAATGCATGACGAATGCGCCAATCGTTGGCATACATATATATAAGATGGCGGATCATAAAAACAACTACCCAAAAAGTGAAAATCTTCCATCGATCCGAGACGCTGTTTGTATGCCTCAATAGCGTTTTTGCTCACATTACACCATGCGCAGGGTTTGCAATAAGCAATGTCCCTTATTCACATGATATATGATGCTCCAATGTATAGGAATATAACTCAGCAAATAAATATTGGGATCTATAATGGCCGGAATTTCGTCTGAAATACACTCTAAAGCTGGGTTCACACTTGTGTTCACACTTGCAGCAACAGCAAGAAAGTAGAAGTTAAAGGAGAACTGTCAGGGTATTTTTCGCCATTTTTTATTGCAAAGACAATCAGGTCGCTAAATTGGTCGAGTATGGCAGAATAGTCAGGCAAGTTGTGGATTTTTTCGGCTGC
>JAQIWR010001482.1:0-13647 GCA_034695945.1 Glomeris hexasticha
CGGTAAAACGCTAATAACTTTTGTTTTTCAATTTTTAATCGATTTCTGCTTTAGCCAGTGTTATAAGGGATACAATATCTACTGAAAAACGCGATTATCAGGGTATGCTCCAAAACCATGTCAGTTCTCCTTTAAGTGTTCCAATATTGTATTTAAGTGTTCTAATATTATATTAAGTTTCCTAAAATTATATTAAGGTTCTTAAACTTGTATGTAATTGTTCTAATATTATATTAAGTGTTCTAATATTGTATGCAAGTGTTCTAATATTATATTAAGTGTTCTAATACTGTTCTTAAGTGTTTTCGTGTTGTATTAAGTGTTCAAATATTATGTTAAGTGTTATAATATTGTATTTAGGTGTTCTAATATTGTATTAAGTGTTCAAATATTATGTTAAGTGTTCTAATATTGTATTTAGGTGTTCTAATATTATATGCAAGTGTTCTAATATTATACTTTGAAGTGTTCGAATATTATATCAAGTTACCTAAAATTGTATTAAGGGTCCTAATGTTATATAAGTGTTTTAATATTTTTCTTAAGTGTTTTTATAAGGTATTAAGTGTTCTAATCTTATGTTGAGTGTTCTAATATTATGTAAAGTGTTTTAATATTGTTCTTAAGTGCTTTAATATTGTATTAAGTGTTCTAATATTATATTAAGCTTCCTAAAATTATATTAAATGTCCTAATATTATATTTAGTGTTCTAATATTATATGTAAGTGTTCTTGTATTATATTAAGTGTTCTCGTGTTGTACGTAAGTGTTCTAATGTTGTATGTAAGTGTTCTAATATTATATTTTAGTGTTCCAATATTGATAATCCAATTGATACAACCTTTGAAAAAAGTTCCTTTCAATATTAAATGTTCGAATCATTAAGTGTGATAACATGCTAAGCAAATGTGTTATCGCAAGTGTTCCAATATTTAATTAGTGTTCGAAATTGGAACGTAAACTTGATCACGTTCATTTTATTTTCAAGATTGAGATCTTAAAAAACCTACATTACATTTACAATGAATTATTACAATACATATGTTTCATTTTAAACTGTTCCAATTTGGAACAGCATAGGTTCAAAATGGCGTCATTTTCCCGAAAAGGGCTGCCTGTGGTTTGCTGTTTGATGAGTGATTGAAAAAGGTTTGTGTTGTGTGTTTAGATCCGTTTTTAAGGGTTCATTAATGTGAGTGCAAATGCGATTGGGATTTGGGAAGAGAGGCTTGTTGTGGGCGTGGCTTGTCGGCATCTCGTTTCCTTTGAGGGGATTGAGGCCCATGTTGGGGGCGTGGCCGGGGATACGATGACGTCATCACCCCCTGTCACGTGATCCCAATGAACACTTCACTCCATCTGCTCCAATCTGTGTTTCATTTTGCCCCATTTACTTACACGAAATCATATAAACCACATTAATAAACCACTATACAGTGGAACCTGTCTAGGGTGGAAACCTGTCTATGGTGGAAACCTGACTTTAGTGGGAAATTTGATCAACCCTTGCTATGGTGGAAAATTTGAATTTGAATTCCAGCATTGACAGCGTGAATCATGTTTATTAAGAAACCGGTCTATGATTGAAAACCTGTGTATGGTGGAAAGTTTTCGATATTCCATAATAGACAGGTTTCAATGTATATCAAGTTTTCTAACCTTCACTGGTTTCCACCATAGACAGGTTTCCAACATAGACAGGATTCACTGTATAAATTCAATTTTCCACTATTAACTGATTTCCACCATTCACAGGTTTCCACCGTAGGCAGGTTTCATTGTAATTCACATTTTCAAACATTTGCAGGTTTCTACCATACACAGGTTTCCACCATTCACAGGTTTCCATCATAGACAGGTTTCATTGTAATGAAAGATTTTCACCATTCTCAGGTATCCAGCATAGACATTTTTCCACCATACACAGGTTTCATTGTGATTCAAATTTCGAAGCACTCACAGGTTTCCACCATACACAGGTTTAAACCATACACAGGTTTCTACCATACACAGGTTTCTACCATACACAGGTTTCCACCATAGACATTTTTCCACCATTAACAGGTTTCATAGTGATTCAAATTTTAAAACATTCACAGGTTTCCACCATACACAGGTTTCATTGTAATAAAGATATTCCACCATTGACTGGTTTCCACCATTAACAGGTTTCATAGTGATTCAAATTTTAAAACATTCACAGGTTTCCACCATATACAGGTTTCATTGTAATAAAAATGTTCCACCATTGACTGGTTTCCACCATTCGCAGGTTTCCACCATAGACATTTTTCCACCATACACAGGTTTCATTGTGATTCAAATTTTAAAACATTAACAGGTTTCCACCATACACAGGTTTCATTGTAATTCAAATTTTTAAACATTCACAGGTTTCCACCATACACTGTTTTCCACCATAGTCAGGTTTTACTGTAACTTAAATTTTCTGCCATTCACAGGTTTCCATCATTGTAATAAAAAGTTTCCACCATTTTCTGGCTAATTCCACAATTCACAGAATTCCACGATAGACAGGTTTAATATAGCAAGTTACATTTTGCAGCATTCACAGGGTTCCACCATAGACAGTTTTCATTGTACTTCTAATTCTAGAATATACACAGGTTTCCACCATAAACAGGTTCATCTGTCTATAAAATAACAACGCGCTATATCACAAAGAGTCCACGAAACTTTCCACCATATAAAGGTTTATGAAAAAGTGTTGAAAACAGTGATATTTGTCTGCATGCAAAGATTTCCATCATTGACAGGTTCCACCATAGACAGATATTATTATTATTTTTTTTGCAGATTGCTGCATAATGTCTGTTCATAAATGAATGGTGCCTTATGAAAACGAAGTAGGGGAATGTTGTTTTTGCCGGGTAATTTTTTGGCGCCATGGCGACGCCATGTTGGCGCCAAAAGACTAGTCACACACGTGACTTTGGCGGCAAAAACGCCATGATGACAGAGCACGCATGCGCACTTTACTCTTCTCTCGAAAATCAACTGTTGCCCAATCAAAAGCCAAATGACAACTGCAACATTCCATGCCTTTACAGTACCATAACAAAGGCAACCGCTTTGCAACACAAACTACCTCATAATTGGCCTATTTGAAATTCCCGGACTGCCGTAATGGCCGACCGAATTAAATGAACCTGACTTGTGTAATGGCCGCCGAAAATAAAATCCCTACATTCACTATTTCACCCATAATTCTTTTCCCATTCCATCAAAAACTGAAATTCCAACTGGAAACAGTTTCTACAAGTGCCTTTTATAATTGCTCCTAACAGGAATAATATTTCGTCCAAGGATAAGAAAAATATTACGCTTGAAATGGAAATAACTTTTACGTGAACCAATTTTCTTTATAAATGTAATAGTTTATTGTACCTCTGCTCTACAGTGAAACCTGTCTATGGTGGAATCTTTGTAATTCTATGCTCTTATAGAAAGTTACGGGTATACAACGAAACCTGTCTATGGTGGAATCTGTCTATTATGGAAAATAGTCATTAGTTGAAAATGTGATTTAGACGAACCGATAACAGCATGATGAATTATTAAAACCCCTGTATACATTTAAAACCTGTCTATGGTGGAATCTGTGTACGGTGCAAACTCCCTATGGTGGAAACCTGTCTATGGTGGAACCTGCATATGGCGGAATCTGTTTACGGTGGAAAACATGAAGTTTTGGACCAACGACAGCTTGACGCGTGTTAAAAATTTATTTATTTTTGAAAACCTGTTTATGATGAAATCTTCCTACGGTGCAACCTGTCTATGGTGGAATCAGCATATGGCAAAATATTTTTATGCTAGGAAACCTGTCTATAGTGGAATATGTGCATTTTTCTACAAATGACAGCACAACGCAAGCTAAAATCTTTATTTTTGATAACCTCTATATGATGGAATTTTTCTATAATGGAACCTGGCTATGGTAGAACCTGACTAAGGTGGAACCTGCCTATGGTGGAACTTGTCTATGGTGGCACTTGTCTATGGTAAAACCTGTCTATCATGGAATCTGTTTATGGTGGAAAGCAGTATGTTGAAATCCTTTTTATTTTTGAAAACTTCATTAGGATGGAATCTTTCCTTAATGGGAAACTGTTTAAGGTGGAACCTGTTTATAGTGGAACCTGTTTATAGTGAAACCTTTCTATTAAGGAACCTGTTTATGGTGGAAAAATAATTTTTGTGTGGAAAAATGACTGTGTGATACATGTTAAAAACCTCTATTTGGAATATTTTTCGTTGCTTTTATTTCCACCATAGACAGGTTTAACTGCATATTGATTAAGGGCACTTTAGGGGTGGTTGTGTTGGTTCAGTGCCCTTCAGACCACCTTGGCTTGTTCCTGCAGGGTCATTCTAAGGAAGGAAAACGTTGCAGGTCAACAATTTGGTCCGAAATTACTCCTCATTTTGCTGTCAATATACACAATGTTAGAAGTCATTTGCTCATCTTCACTGCAGAGTAAAAGCAATTTGCTGGCAGCACAATATAAAACAGAAACACTTTCTCTCTTTTATAATGTGGATCAAATCAGGTATTATTCTGCGTTAAATAGTTATAATCATATGTTAGCGAAAGGAAGTTTAACTACGCGCTTGCCGTTACGCTACGTAACATCAATTATGCACCATTTCCTATTAAAGTTCCTAATTCTTAATTTAGAATTGTAATAAAGAATTATTATTTTATTAATCCAAAAGTTCATTTGAAAATTTACTAAATTTAAATTTTTAAAATAATGAAAATAGTTTTTTTTTGGCGGTTTACACGATTCGTTTAACGCGCGCACATACGGCTTTAAACAAAAAGGCTCCAATTGTTAGGATATGCATATTACAGCATTTGAAGCTGATTTTGTACCTAATTAAGTAAGTTTAGAAGTATTTAAATGACATTAATGCGAAGAGTTTATCGTGCGAGAAGCGACAACTCGTCCGAGAAGCCTAACGGCACGCGTGCCGCAGATTTCCCTCTTTCCATTTTTCGATATAAACTATATTCTGCAGATGTATGGCAGACTAAAAGTGGAACTAATTGCCGTTTAACAGTGATATTTGCCGAAAGCAATTGCTGGCAAATATATATCGATGAGAGTGCGCGATCGGTGATGGAATTAAGCATGCGTGGCGCGCTAATTAGACAGTTGCTGGCACTGGCGTTTTCCGGTGTTAGGAATTAAGGGTTGGGATAGTGAGCATGCGCACCAGCAACACCCTATACAAGGTACATATAACAAATGCACCGGGCTATGAAGCCAAAATGGAGGAGTGGCCATATTTTATGAGCCGATAACTCAGCGGCTCCGAACGCTGACAGCTATCGGTGCATGCATGTTGAGCAACAAAACTCCACATAACTCTCGACATATCAGGCTCTGTGAACGACGTTTGTTGGCGGCAAAACCAAAGAAAGACACGTGAATAGCGCAGACAGAGCGGCGGCCATCTTGGTTTGACGCAAACGCGAACCTTGTCCGCGGTAAAACATTATCTGCTCTAATTCCGGACCTTAATTTAAAGATGTAAGCAGCCTAAATGTCGAAGTTAGGTCCTAAGATTATCAGCCAATACACAACCGGAAGTTCGAGCTGTTACAGTGGGTCCTACAAGATTTAGACTGAAATATTCGTTCGATTCGTCGGCCTAAAGTTTCTAGCTTATATTTTTGATGTAATATTTCTAGAAGGAATTTTTAAGGAATGTGTGCACCAGTTTGTAGAGCAAAATGTGTAGATTGTAATTAAAAATAATTATAACCGAATTTGTACAATTACAGTGGGTACTGTGAGAATTACCGATTATCCACATTCCAAATTCGCGACAAGGCACCACTTTCTATAAATTCTCTTAAATGTAATTTATGAACTACAAAAAAGGTCTTCCATTCAATGCATGCAATGTAATATCTGAATTGTAATAAAAAATAAGTATAGCAGAATTTGCAAAATTACAGTGCGTACCATGAGAGTTACCGTTTTCCCGCATTCCAAATTTGTGACGCAGCAACAAATTCTATAATTTCTCTGTCATGCAATTTGTCTACAACAAGAAAGTTCTTGCATTCACTTGTTCGAATATAGTATCTAGATTGTAGTTAAAAATAGTGAACCAAAAATTTGAACAACTACAGTGTGTACAGTGAATTTACCCAATTATCCACCTAATGAATTTGCGACAAAATGGTGCACTCAAAAATTTCTCCACCTTATCATTTAAATTTTTTAGGAAAATCCTTACAACCCTCTGCTAGAATACGATACTGAGATTCTAAATAAAAATAACCATGCAAAAATTGCAGTGCTATAGTGTGTACCCTGAACTTTTTATCTTTCTTCATCGCTCGTTCGCGATAAATTTTTCATACAACAATTATGTATTTTATTATTCTTTAAATTTTAGGTTTATCTTTGAAGTTACTAGTGATACAGAACAGCAATGACTTAATTTAATTATTGGTTCCTTTTTAATTTCTTTTACAGTGTACGCAGTGGGATTCGTGCTTCTATTTCCACGTGAAGCGTTGCATTGCTGTCCTGCACGTTGGTAATTTTATTATAGAAATTTATTAGAAGAGTTTGACAGTTTCCTGCAATAATTTACATGCCCTTTATAAAGTTCCTCATCGTAAAAATGCGAGGTAATTTTTATTTGTAATTTAAGCAAATCACGACTTAACGTTACTTATGCGTTGCCGCGAGTTGTAAAACATTTTTGCTGGTTGCCGCAATTAATTTTATTGTTACATGAGTGTTCCCCGGGCCAGCCGTGCAAAGAGTACGTTATTCAAGCAATTTCACACTCTATAAGCAGACAATAAGTGACGTGATATATACAGGGTGGGAAATTAATAAGGCAAACTTCGATATCGCATATCGTCACTTTTTATTTTACCGGTAACTTCAATGTATTTTCTTAAATACAATATTCCACTAAATTAATTTACTGCTCTCAATTTGCTGTTCCCACTCATTTAATTTCCATATTTATCATGGCATTGTTTCCGAAAAAACTGTCGCGTTTGACGCGATTCGACGAAAAGCATTATTCAAGCGATATTTTTTTTTGAGGTCACTCCAACGTTGTTTCATTTTGATACTAAGCAAACTTGGGAACTATTCTGGAATAACATCTTTGAATAATATGAAAGCAGTGTGTGAATTCATCGCATTGCGATCGGTTGATAACCGTGAGCAATGGCCGCGCCGCTGCATGACGACACGCTGCAATTAGCCAATCAATGGCTGCGTAACACATGCAAAGTAAGGCTAGGGACTGTATAAACCTTATTATAGCCTTATCTAAGTTGGTAATAAATAAATGACAGCTTAGGGTGGGAAACGAGTGGGGAAAAAGGAGAAAAATGGCCGCCATGCTTTGCAGTGAAGCCCGGCTTGAAACTTCTTTGGTAAATTAGTCGCGTCTGAGGAATTAAGAGTCATTACTCAGGAATCTTCATTACTGGTCGTGCAGGGGTTCGAGGTTAAGGGTATAGGATACACAAATTATGTTTTCTGAAATGAAGGTGTGCCGCGTTAACCGATTTTTCCAAGTCGGGCTGCCGAAGGGAGGCCGTTCGGTTCGGTGATTTACGCAGTTCCAACTTGGAAAACATAACTCTGCCGTGGTTTGGACAGTTATCTGGCCAACAAATCCCCAACTAGAATCTTCAATATTGCAAGCTGTCACATTTTCTTTTGCACCGTATAATCAATAAATGACCCCGGCATCGTTTAGTCGGGAAAACTCGTAAAAATGCAAATGCTCATTTTGCCTTCACCACACTTATCATTTGAAATGAATAAAGCTTTCACACTTTGCTTTCAACTTATTAAAACCTATTGTTAATATTACCATTATTAAATTTACACTTTCGGGAATTTCAAAAAAAAAAAAAAAATTAATATTTTATGATTATTTGTCCACATGAAATTTAATCCACTTTTAAATTGGCCCTAATGTAAATTGTCAAATTCAAATATACCTAAGTAGTGTATAATATATGCTAATAATCATTCACTAACACGTTTAACTAATCCAGATTAAATTAATTCATATTAATATGAAATCAATCTTTTCCTTAATTTTAATTTACTTCTAACTTTTAATTGCTGCATTTCATTAAATGCAATATTCCAATATATAATTGTAATAAATGTTTTAGAAAATAATACGTAAATATAATAATAATAATATAGTTTTATTTGTTGTATTTTTCGTATTAAATTTTAACACAACTTTTATTTACAAAGTAAATGTCAAAATATGCTGTCTATATATATAAATGCGCTAAGTTAAGTGCTTCAATTAGTTGGATTAATTTGCACAGTATAGTGCACGTATGACGTCATTTAAGTGTAATTACTGTTGGGTGTATTAAGTTAAGGGGTGTAGTTAATAATTAAGGGTTTAATTGAGAAATGCAGTTAATCCAATTAAGAATTTAATTTAATAAATGAAAATAAATACAAAAAAAAGGAAATTAAAATATGTAGGCTTATTTGAGCCTTAAGGCAAACATCACGTGGCTTACTCTATTGGGTCTGAGGGGGAGGAGGACCCCCTGAAGAGCTTATACACTTGAGAACCGCCTTTCAGTATAATATACTACATACACCGAGCATATTATGTCCTTTCTTGCTAATGCCTTTGACAAGCAACACTCCTACCTGTCTTTATGTAAACTGTCAAATAAGCCTACTGGCTGCCTGATCAATAGCAACACATAAATATGAAGCAACATTGAACAGTTGAACTGAAAAGCTCTCGTGAATTGATTTCTAGAAAATCCACTGCAAACATTTTCAAAGCATTTTTGAAACATATTGCTCGGAACGCGTGCGGCTCCGAATCGAGGCACCTCCGCGTCAAATCCACCCACCAATCATTCCCTATACAACCGAATTAAGTCCTCACTATTGAAATCCTATCTTCAAACAGTTAGAGGGTTGCTTTTGAAATTCCCAACCCTGAATTTTAGATAAATCCCAAAATAGACGCGGATCGAAGATGTTTCGCGCGCAATCGGTTGGCACGCGTCGTTAAGGAAACTGCACTAGCTTATCTATACAGTTTAATATTTGAAATAGTTGAAAGACAATTTATGTTGTTAAAGTGGTTTTTAAGTGGGCACAACTAGGTTTTCAATACTGAATATTTGATGAGAATGAAACAGTCGCGACAGGCGGAATATCGACGTTGGAACGGCAAAGCGCAACATTCTAGCCAATTTTATACTTACACAGTAACAAAATTAATATTGATGCACCCGGGAAAAGTATTGAACCTGCCCATAATGCAATTTGCCCATAATGTTCCAATAGACCTGCTTAATATATGAATATAGCAGGTTAACGCTAATTTTTGGATTCACGCGCGCAAAATTAAATGCAGAACTCTCTAAGTTGGAGCGTTGTAATATTATTGATGGTTCAAATAAACGAAAATTTACAGTTTGCCTCCATTTTTATACAGAAATGACCCTTAGGGAATTTTACGAATAGTGGAAAAGTTAGAAATTACTGTGTAATATTGCGATAAGGCGGTCGCGGATTTTATATTCGTAAAAATACAGAACTCTTTAAGTTGAAGCGTTTTAATAATTATGGTGGTTTGCATAGATAATAAACAACACATTGCTTTATTTTTTAAGAGAAAAAGCCTGTAAGATGATTGCATGTATGAATATAATAACAGAATGGACCGGTATCGCGACAAAGTATTTTTAAATTTTTGCCTACGTTTAATAATATATTTACAAATATATTTATTATAAAAGTTGTACTAAATTATATGAAGGTATTAGATATATTAGCAGAGGTATAAACAAAAGATGAAGTAGGGAGGAAATCAAGATTTTTTGTGAACACAATCGAGCTTTGCGTCAAAACGTATAATTTCGCATTGTATAGCATGAACATTTGCTTTCAAAAATAAATCCGATATATATTTTTTACTATATTTGTAATATTTTGTTTACTCAGATTAAATTATAGCCTAACATATGTGAAAATCGATATACCGAAGGGTTACCGCGTAAGAAGAAAATAGGCTTATTTATACATTGAAGCCTATTTTCTTCGCACGCTGAATAAGCCTCACTTTATTAATTGAATTTCTTAATTATAAAAACTATTCCAATCAAAGATTTAATATAATATTACAGACTATATTAAACCGTAAATGAACGAAAAATTCACATTGAAATTTTAAATATATCTGGCATTCATTTAAAAATTTGTAAAAATTCATACGCGCGAACCTAAATCTGCCGTATTTATTATTAAACCAACATTAAAAATAAACTCCAAGAGTAAATCGGTAGTTTGTAACTATAAAACAGTAAATATTACATTTTAAACTATAATTACGATCGCCTGTAATTTAATTGAGATAATTATATCGCCGCGTTTGACAAAACCAATCGCGAATGTAAATCGACAAGTTTTCTTTAATTTATTATAAAGTTTCTATTAGTATCACAATTTGTGGGATTTTATTGTAGTTAAAGTGGGGTATAGTCATAATATTAGTAATTATTTCAGGTGTTTTATATAATTTTCTAAGGAAATATGAATTTTTGCGTACTTACAGTGTTATTTAGACGAACGCAGAGCAGACGACGGTCAGTTGAAATTCCTCTTTTCCGTTCACTTATTTCGGGGGAAAATCGGTAAAAACAAGGTTGCAGCTTGCTAATATGGCTGATAAAATCCTGGAGAACATAGTAGTGCCCTAAGTGGGTGGAACAGGCCCATTGCGTAATGGCCGCCGGCGAACGCTGGCAACACTTCGGCCGCCATTACCCTTTCAGGCGGTTTCTGATTTTTTAGGAAATTTTTCCCGATTATTTCGTTGATAACTTGGATAGAACAGGAGAAAATGAGAGATAAGCAGACGTCCAGCACCAAGATGTTCACTTAGCGACTGAAGCTGAAACACTAATTCAGTACAATTGAGTTTTTTTCATGATTAGTGTGGTTTCCATGCGCCAGATGGCGCCACAAGACGATGACGTGTCACTTCTTGCGCATGCGCACATCCCACTTCACCATTTTTCGGCTTCGATTCCGTCTCGTTTTCTACACGTGTTTCCGACATTTCCGACTTTTCTTCCGTCCCATCAGGTAAATAAACCACAATAAATACCATTTCCATATCACTAACTATCTTTTCCTCGTTTCTAACTATAAATTTCAGCGAAAATTTCAGGTTTTAACGACGTGAATCGGCGAAAATTCACGTGAATTCCAACACCGATCGCTCAATAATTCGCTAAAATCCGTTTAATCCTTACTTAAAAACCATTCCCAATCATCCTATTGTAATCCGAACGTTCATACACACAGCACCACTGCTTATTCGCATCAAAACACCGCATTTTTTACCCGGATTAATTGAAAATACCATAATATTCGAGGTTTATTTTCTCGTGCAACTGTATTGCGTGGCGACGAATCTCGTGCAAGGTTTGTGACGTCACCCGTAGACGAAGCATGGGATGAAATACTAATATTGCGGGCAATGTTTTTCAGTGCAATAATGTTGCGTGTGACTTGATTTTGGTGCTAAAATGATATAAAATGGAAGTTTTATTTTTTCCTAATATGTAATCGGTGTATGATATTGCTTCAATTGATAATATGGATTGTTTTACAAGTCTTGGCTGCAAGTATAACGTATTTTAAAGTTTGTAGGGTTTAATTTTAAAATTTGTGAGGTTGATTTTGGGTATTTTAATAAAAAAATAAATGGGAATTGGTTTTAAGTGTGATTAAAATGGTGAATTAGTGTTTTAATGATGTTATTTGTTTGGGTTTTAGGAAAAGGTGAATTATGGGCCCGAAGAAGGATCCGGCAGCGGAACCGAAACCGTCTATTGGCCGCGTTGGAACCAATTTGAAAGTTGCTATTGTTGGACTTCCAAATGTTGGGTACAAAAATAAAACTTTTAATGAATTACATTGTTTGAAAAATGTAATATATTAATTGAAATAAATTTTAAACAGCAAATCTACCTTTTTCAACACGCTTACCAAAAGTCAAGCGTCGGCGGAGAACTTTCCATTCTGCACAATTGATCCGAATGAAAATAAGTATTTTTGCTAATTTATATGAATATTTAATAATACACCAAATATGTATCGTTTATTTAAATTTTTAAATTAATTTAATTCTATTTGGTTTTCGCGTAGATAAGTCGCGTGGCCGTTCCAGACCCGCGTTTCGATTTCCTCTGCCAGCATTTCAAACCACTTAGGTGAGTTCATTTACACACTGTTCCAAGTATATATTATTTAGATTTACATTTATTTAATTACCTATAATAAAATAAAGAGTCTATAAAAATTTAATTACAATGTAATAAAATAGTTGAAAGAAATTATAATTGTTACGCGACATCAAGGCTGGTGCGGTGTAGATGAAGCGAAAAAGTTCCAGGATTTAAGTATGAGTAAAAACAACTGTATTCATTTATTATAATAACATAATTGAACAAAATTAATTAGATTTAATAAAATAGTTGAAACGAAATTATTGATACACGGCATCAAGGCTCGTGCGGTGAGATGAAGCGAAAAAGTTTCAGGATGTAAAATATGAGTAATAACTGATCACTTTATGTGTTTATTATGATAAAGTAGTTGAAAAAACTGAATTCGATTTAATAAAACTGTTGAAAAAATTATTACGATTTAATAAAATAGTTGACAAAATTAATTATGATTGAATGAAATAGTTGAAAAATTAATTATGATTTAATGAAATAGTTGAAAAATTAATTATGATTTAATGAAATAGTTGAAAAATTAATTACAATAAAATAAAATGGTTGAAAAATTAATTACTATTCAAGAAAGTAGTTGAACAAATTTATTACGATTTAATAAAATAGTTAAAAATTGATACGATTTAATAAAACAGTTGAATAAATTAATTACCATTTAATAAAATAGTTGAAAAATATTAATGACGATTTAATAAAATTGTTAAAAAATTGATACGATTTTATAAAATAGTCGAAAAAATTAATTACGACTTGATAAAATAGTTAAAGGAGAACTGACAGGGTCTCGGAGCATACCCTGAAAAGTTTCCCAGTTTACTGATACAAGGCCAAAAAACCGATTGGCGGGAATGAAAACTTGATTAAAATTAGTAAAAAGAAGTTACGACTAGTTAAAAATGTGACGCCGCGGTGTCACAGATGTGCGACGCCATGGCGCTGGCATCATAATGTCCTGCGCCAGCCAATGAGACCGATCCTCGATAATTTCATCGAGTGGCGTATCTGTCTCAGCCAATGGGCGTGCACACATACACGGTAAATTTTTCAAATAGAGTCCCTGAGAGACCCGATTTCACGAAACATTACTAATTTATATAAAAATAACGAATCGGTGAACAAAATTGAAAAAAATATGATAAATCTGTAATTTAGTTTGCCTGCTGCATGGAAATTTTGTTGAATCATTTAGTTTTAAAAATTGTACCCTGTCAGTTTACTTTTAAAGGAGAACTGACACCTAATTATTGTAACAAAACTGGTGTTTTTGGGGAACTGGAAGAAGTGAGAACTCACTGCATTTTTGGGTAATTTTTTGGCTGC
>JAQIWR010001483.1:0-13637 GCA_034695945.1 Glomeris hexasticha
CATTGGTTTTAAATGAATCCAAAGGGCCCATTGGCCCGTGAGTATTTTTTGTTTAAATCTACCGTTTTCAGCAATCAAATTGTCATTTTACAGTCTAATTTTCTACACCATTGGATTCATAGGTGTGAAAACTCGTCAGTTCTCCTTTAAAGCACATTCAAATTACATACAATTATATAAATTTCCCTGAGGTTTAATGTTCAGCATCAAAAAAATTTGGCCCCCTGGTGGCCAAACGCCTCTAGCAGAAGCGCCCTGGTAGCGTCCAGCACATTTTTAATTTTTTTCAAGAAAACTAAAAATGGAATACTGGAAATCGTTAAATCTTGAGTTGCATAATACATTTTTACGTTTTACAAATAAATTTGAGCGTTGTAGTTAAATCGTACTACTATTTTTGTGGTGCTTCCAAACGTCATTTTATTCTTTTCATGAAGTTTTTGGAACACCGCAAAAATAGTACAATTTAACTACAACGATCAAATGTATTTGTAAAATGTAAAAATGTATTCTGCAACTCATGATTCAACGATTTCCAGTATTCTATTTTTAGTTTTCTTGAAAAGAAATTAAAAATGTGCTGGATTCTACCACGGCGCTTCTGCTTGCGACGTTTGGCCACCATGGGGCCAAATTTTGTTGATGCTTCACTTTAAGGGTTTTGGCAAAACTGGCAAATTCCATGCATACATTTCCCCTAAATATTTAGCTAAAATTTGAATTCCTGAGTTTTTTCAGATTTTCCAGGTTTACCTGAGTATACGGAACCTGAAAAATGCAACCAAATTAACATATGTTTTTATATCCTTAAGATTTTCAGTCGTGTTCAGTTTTATAAAATTTGCTCATTTTCTCATTTTGTACCTTCCGTGTACCACCAGTATCTAGAGCGAAGTGAGAAAAGTTAGTGTTTCTCATGCACAAAGGAATCCCACCACAGCTCCTTTTTATCCGACAAAGTATAAAATGTGGCCATACGCTTTCGCAAATAGAAAATCAAAGGCATTTGGGTGCAGATCTCTGGTAGCGATAGATCTTGACGACAATGACGACTGCTGCAGAAAATAGGAAAGAAGCACAAGGAACGGAGCGGCAATGTGCAGTCATGCGTTCATTACGAGGCAACACGGATTAACGGTGATTTATGGGCGGCCGTCAGGTGGCGGTGCGTGCGTATGCGTCGTTCACTTGTTGGGCACCCTGTAGCACTGGTTCTGTCCCAAAGGACTATGGGGGAAGATGAAAAAAATCCCTACCCAAAACCTCCCCTACAGTGAGCCCTGGCCATAAATAAATCTGTGATTGCAATCCCACATAAGCCTTAGCCCGAGGTTATAACCCTGGTTATAGTGGCGCAAAACAGAAACAGAAACACAACCGATCGTTTTTGCTTTTTACTTGCAATTTTCTCGCATCTCACAGGTTTTCTTCATATCCAACAGACCCAACACGGACAGTATTGAGTCAGAAGAAAACTCTCCCACCAAATCTCATTACTGTAATGCCTCCAACGGCCGCCATCTTCTTTCTCCCTTTTCGTAATAACATTTTATTTATTATACTGCACAATCAAAGGATCCACAAGATATTTCTTTCACAATAAACTACCAAGCAGTTAACTTACTCTAAATTATACACCATAAATCCAGATTAAAATGTTTTTTTCTTTCTTTCATTTTTTGCCTACAAATTGGTACGTATAGCATTATATTAATACATGCAAATCCCCATTTAACACACATATCTTTCAAACACGTTATTAATATCATCTAGTTAATCCCGTTTTAATCCCTGCATGCATGTTGTTCAGAAAATATGATATCATGTCAAAATAAAAAGCTCTTATATTGCTTATTATGTTGCCAATTAACATATACGATTTTATCACCTTTAAATGCTAAAATATAGAACGAAAAAATAGTGTACATTATACACTATGCAGTGGTATGTATAATGTGCTAAATACTTTCAATACCGCCCTTACCTTGTTAAAAGCTCGAGGTGAGCACGACTAGGAAAAACATGGCAAAGTGGGTGGTACTTACCTAAAAAAAGAAACAAAGCATTTTCAGCAATGCAAATAATGTACTCACGCACAAAGTTAGACGACGCACTTAAGCTACATATTTATAATCAGCATATACAATAGAACACTATATACTACATGCCACCAATGATAACTAGGTATGCAATAATTTATGACATTTAATTTCCAATTGGAAAACTGAAAAACCAGTTTCAAGTGAAATAATACGACATTTATCCCATATAACTTACAAAATTGTTGGGCCCTTAATTTGGCTAACAGATTACCTTCAAATTCAAAATATGCAATGTAATTCAATATATTAAATGAAACCGGTGTTTAAAATGAATGTAGCTTTGGAGCTCCCAATATTACGTTATCATACAAAATGGTGGACAATATTGCAAACAACAGTTCCTTTGGGCTAACTTTCTTGACAGCCACTAATCTCAACTTTTTTCTGTACACAGACATTCAAAGTGACAGCTTTCCTAATTTCTCACAGCCAGTATCTCTTCAAAATGCAAAACTTTAATTTTTCAACTTCCCCAATCCGAATTATTCAAAAGCAACTAGTTTTTATGGGCTTTTTTCTGGTATGGTCCACGCCTACAAGTTTACATTTTGTTAGATAATATGAAAATCAGTTTCAAAACTAGGCCAAACAAGTTTACCCCTTTGCTTATCTTGAATCTACTATATTTGAAATGGTCATATACACCTTGCCATGTGAAACCACGCCTTGAAAAATCTCCATTTCCTTCTATTTCAGGTCTTCCTCCTACTCCTACTTCTACTCCAGAACAAGAAAACTGAGCTGCACAATGACTATTGGGCCTCGGGAGATATCCATTAGTGGGGTTTCTATTTCGAGGTAACCTGAGACAACATTCATTATTCTCTCTGGATGAGATTAACCAGTCAAGTCGGAGATGGGGTGTCAAGCATCTTTAAATACCGTTAAAAGTATGGGATTTCAAAGGACAGAACACCCCCCCCCCCTCTTTTGCACGTGATTCATATGTCAGCCTCACAGCCAACTCGTACAAACATATCCATATACATGCAACCAAGAATTTCAGTTGATTGTGGAATGCTGGCAAAATGGCTTTCTTTTGCGGAAATGCCATTCGGCGCCATATCTTTTCTAGAAGAGAGAGAGAGAGAGGGAACAATTTGCCCTGCACAACCAAGACCCATTTCCCACCCCAGGGAACAGAGAAACGATCGTTTCCGTTTCCAAAAGACGCCTCTGAGAATTTGTCACTACAACGAGCCTGACGTCACCTCCGTTGTCTGACAATGCCGACAACGCAAACAACAATCTCCACTTTTGCACAACACTGTACATGTACACGGTGCAAACACTGCACAAACACTTCTTCAAACTAACAACTTGCAAAGTCCCAGCCTAGCTTGCAAGAACCACCACGTGATAATAAATACTCAGGCTAATGTGCTCGAAAGGCTCAAAAGACACTGCAACATGAACAAACATGCAAAACAAACTTTGATCTGACAGAAGAAAAGTTACCTCACTTATTCTTCCACGTTCAACAAAGCTTGTTATCCATATAAAATATTGGGCAATATTAAATAAAACACTGTATTATCAATGGTATTACATACATTGAATTTCAAACACCAGGTGGATCAACCATTCAATAAATGGGAGGAAATAATAAACATGCAGTGATCTGCACAAAAACCTTTTATTATAACTGGAAGCAGCTGTTTACCTGCAGCATGCTATAGCTCAAATCAACTATCATTTTATGCAAGTATGCCGCAAATATGTGGCCATTAAGTGCATGAATGGCCGTCATGTCCCCCTCTTCAGCACGACAATCGTGTTTACTTAGCTTAAAACTAAGAGTCATCAAAGGCCTGTCAGGAACCAGGTAGAACAATAATAATACTATACACATCCAATAGTTGACGGGTACAATATATACGAGCATAGAGGGGGACCACTCACATACCCCTACACAGAGGAGAGAGAGAGAGAGCAAGCAGCACAAAAAATACATGAACATTCCCCAATGTACATCATGGTTCCTTCAATATCGAAATTCATAGCCCATGGGGTGATTCGGAAATTGGATGCCACGTCATCCACATATTAAAATTGCCACAAGCAAACTTGCATATCATTACTTTGGAAATTATGTTTTCAAGAAAGTAAACTTGAGTATTAAAATTCACGAATCCCAATACGACAGTATAGTATTAAGTATAGTAGGTATATAAACTTTAACCCAGATTTCCACACTATCTGATTTACTAATTACAGATTACTGTACATATAAATAGCTTATTATTTTAATACGAGTCACAAGGCATATGATTTTGATGTTGTGATCTGATGTGCCAGAAGTGTTAGGCTTCTGGGATTACAGGAGTCAAGTTTCTAAATTTGATGAAGGATTAAATGGTTTATGAAGCTTGCTGACACTTGCTTTGACAAAAAACAAACGAGCAGTTTCAAATTTCTTTCGCAATAAAGTAGTGACAAAGTGCAGTACAGTCTAAAACACACATGCAGTTGCTGCAATAAAAGTGTTCCATTTCACATTTCTGTGGTATAAGTACTATCAATCATGATGGACATCATTCATGACAGTTTACTTTACAAATTCCACTATTTTTCCCATAAATTCAGTGGAACATTTTCATGAGGGTTCATACGTAAAGAAATATTTCAATCAGGTTGAAATGTATATATAATTTTAAAATGTAACTGGAGCTATAATTATAAGCAGATGAGCTACAATACAAGTACCACAGTAAGCTCATATCAGGTTGTCCAAGGACTTCCCTGCACGTGTTTCTCAGCAGGGTGATAAAGTTCATCACCCAATGAGGGTTTTAGGGTTTTAGTCCAGTAGGTCCTCTCACGTATCGAGTGACGGATGTTGGCATTCGGATAAGAGGGTTTGTCAATGTTGGCAACTGCAATGACAGCCAGTTTACTAATTCTGCAATGCAAAGGGGCAGAAAAGACTAAGTCAAGACAGACAGCCACGTGCTCAACACATGCGATGTGCTGCAGGGAAAAAACTACTACATACAGCATGTAAAATAAAAATCAAAAACCTCGTTTCCGGTGTCTTGACTGACTGTCTTGGAAATTGGTGAATATTTGTACGTGTCCGTTTGTGACGAATGGGCGACATGCAAATATTCGCACATGCTTGGAATGCGCCAACAACCGGAAACTCTTGAGGCCATCGAAAAAGCTTCATTTCCGCTTTCGTCTTCCGATTCAAAAGTTCCGATAGAAAGTATAATGCTTCTGGCAGAAATGATGAAGCCAACGACCGGAAGTCAGACAGAGAAGAAAAGGAAACGAGATAGCTGTACTATAGGATAAATACTTCAAAATCCGGTTGCCCACATCCACTATAAATAATGCAATACTGTCCTTTAATATTAAAAATCTACTAAAAACTTCATTTTTGAAATTAAACTATACAGTCCAACCTCAATGACTGCCAGTATAAGGGAACTGGGGAAAACTTTTAGTTATACTTAAAAATCGTTTAAATCATGGCTTGTAACTCAATTTATATTCTCTGAACTTGCAAAAACTCTGTTAAACTGAGTTTCTTTCATTGTATTGCAAATTTGTTTCAATATTCTTCAATTTCATCAAATTTCTCAAGTTTATTCAATCTTCATAAAAGTTTTTTGCAGTAAAAATAGTTGACGTAGCAAAGTTTCTCTTATATATAGAAGACAATTTATATTTATCAGATATGAGGGTAACAAAATTAAGTTATAGAAGTTCCTGCTTTTGCCACCAGGTTTATTGATACACACACACACCACACACTGCAGAATTTTGTGACTATGACTCACTGTCTATAGCTCTTTCTAATCTATTTTCTGCTCATGGTCTCTTGCACCAGTTTAACTTGTGGCAAAATGTGTACAGACAGACACATGAGCAAGAAAAGAAACTATTGAGGTTTCTTTACTTTTTCCCCAGAGTTCCCAAGTTTATCTTTCTCCTCTACTTCGTCCGAAAACGGATTAACTTTTCACTCATCATCTCGGTTTATGTTTCCACATTTGTCCGCTCTGGCGCTGCCCAGTGTCCGATTACGATTTTTATCGTCATTGTGACGTCAGCAATGCTGTAAACGCAACCAACGAGTGAAACTCTAACCCCCTGAAAACCAGCCACAATCCCATTTTAGCCCTTGTGCTATCGAATTTAACGAGGTGGTGACCCACACAAACTTCTTATATACTCCTATTCGTACTACTGGATATATAGAAAAAGATGTCCAATTCTCATGTGTATGCCCTCCACTACTCTTCAAATATAAAGCCCGTTACAAAAGTTCAAGTCGTGACGGAAGTCTTCAGGCTAATTTCACGCAGTAACATCAACTTCTGGCGGTGTAAAACAAAAGAAAACAAAAAAAATAGACAAACTATCGATCCAATTATATAGTAGGCCTATAGCTAAACTTCATAAATCATAAGTGTGTGACATGCACTTTAGGATATGCCGTGTCTTATAGCTCAAATATGAAAGCCGGTTAATTTACTTACATTTTCAAGGTTGCATATTCTAACAAAAGTGGCAAAGTGATGACTATGAGGAAGTAATTTTCAGGTATCCATTCAAAAAATACAACCAAAATACTTACAAAAATCCCTAGCTCTCAAATTAAATCCAATTTATCGATATAATTTCCACATTAATTGTAAAATATACGTAATCATTTTATACCGGAAACAAGGCATTTTAAACACCGTAAATATCTCGAATAAGCATGCATGGTTTTATCAATGGTTTTATGATCCATAATAATTTGCGCATATTTGTCAGTAATTAAGCATTTTTCAGTCACTTTGAAGTGCAACATTTGTTTGGTTTGCATAACATTAGCGGTACATTGAAAGTGCATTAATGCGTAAATTATTATTATACATATGGGTATACTCAAAAGTTATGCTTCAGCATAAAATCAGGCCTAAATTGCCATATAAATCTACTTGTATTTTCTACACACTTCTGTCACATTTTAAACTTTAATAATTTAAAATCCCCATTTGAAACACTAACACTATTTCAGTCATGAAATATCTCTGTTATTTATTGTTTACACTCGGTTTCCACAGTACAACTGTCCAATTTTTCATTACAAAATTGGTTCTAAATTTGCGGTCGATTTTCTGTGGCGCTTCATCTGTGGCGCCACCGTTCAGTGGCTAGAATTAACATCCGGGTGACAACCGTACGGTTATATCACACACACATCAGTCCATCATTATTCTTCAATTTTAGCACGTATTATCTCCCCAAGGAGGAAATGATTAGCGCGATTTTGTTTTGACTCTCTTGCACGACTCATTCAAAATAAGACACTAGACGCACCCCCAAAAAAGTTTCAAACAAGCCCACCCAACCCCCAGAAAAAATTCCACCTAATAAATAGAGCATGATATAGTGATGAATAAGTACGGCAACGAGACGAGAGGATCAATTGAGTGCTTTTTATTCAACTATAACACGGTTACCCCATTTTGAGAGGAACGGATAATGGAGCAAGAGGAGTGGCAGCTAGTGGAGAGCGGGTAAAAAAAATCGCGCGCGGAAAACGGAAACTTTTCTCAAGTTGTTGCGTTTTCGGGTTGTTTTTCTTCGCCGAAATAGAGACGAATGGATGAAGAAGGGTGACGTTTTGCATCGTCCGTCAGAAACAATTTATTTTTAAACGTTCCCGATTCATCAACTTTTGCAGTCGTCAACGTGGTCGTGTTTCACTGACTCTTAAAAAAGCAACAACACCCCATGGTTAAAAAACTTTTCCCTCACTCTCTACCAGCGTCAAAACATTTGTCAACGAAATACAAAATTACCACATAAAAAAAATTAAAAACCCACACGCAACAACAACAAAAATCGCTGAGAAATAAAGCCATATGCTGGCAAGAAAGCAATTTGATTCATTCATACAAGCCAAAAATTGCAAAATGGCGTCACTTTTTACACTTGATTACAGGGTTGCACCTGTTTTTTCTCTCATTATTTCCATTATACACCTCGTATTGCAACGCCACCTGGCTTCCCAGTTGTCGTCTAAAGTTACACATTCGTAGGACGACAATTCGGCGGCCAGATGGCGCTGCAAGTCCGTTTACTTTCGTTTACATGCACCGAAATCACGTTCTGTAAATTGCAAATTTCGGTATATTTGTACCTAGGTATTGTAATTTCATGAGACTAAAAACTGGTTAAAATAATATCAGCTATGCAGTAAAGTTACATTCACCATTTTTATATGTTACAAAATCGAATTAACTTTTGCTTGCTTTTGCCTTGAAAATTCCCATGCTTCGTCCATCCATAAAAATTAACTCGCTCTGTAACAACGTCATGGCAGACGTGTTTTCCAAGCGATTTTCTAGTCGGAAAGTGAACATTTTTGGGTCAAGTTGGAGCAAGTTTCTCACCGCAACTCTACAAAGTGCAATGTTAAAGGTGTAATAAAATCGTCCTTCCCACGATTCGAGGCCAAAAATCGATTGTTCACGCTTTCTTCAGACAGGTAAACCCTGGGAACCAACCGGTTGTACGCCTTATTTGCTCTTGCTAAATTACTACACACCGATTATTGGCAAGAAATTGCTAAAACGGATTGAACGAAACTAATCCTCGTTATATAGAGGGGTTAGAAATTAGAAAACCTCATTTTTTTAAATCTAAATTCTATGCAGTTATCTTATAATATTAGTGACACTTCAGTTAGAGGGTACATTAATCTATTGGAACAACTTTAATGAAATTTGGGCCGAGTAATTAAATTTCCATTTATATACGCGGGTATATAATTCATTTTTAACTGGATTGTGGTAACACAGCAAATTCATTAATGAACTTGAGAGCATTTTGCACGCAATATCATACAATTCGTTTTTAATTGCAAAAAAACAACCAAACAAATCCTATCTTATATTCATGTCACATATTTTCCACATTACTAACAGCTTTCATCATTCCCTCTGCTCACTGAAACGTCCATCATTCCTTTTTTCTCTTTTTACTTGGAAACTTTCAAGGAGAAAAAATTCAAAACCGCCATTACTTTTTCATTTAACTCCTATCGCTAATTGGGCCTGTAATAATAATTAACAGGTGGTAATGTTGATAGTAATATATGTTGTTGTTCAATTTAAGGCGTGCGCTGAAATTTCGCCAACTTGTTTTTTTCACAAAAAGTACAGAAAAATTATACCCATCACACGGGTCAAACTAAAATCTGGCACGACCTTTTCAGGCATTCTGCTGTCTCATATAATATTTTTACCATAGTGGGATAAATGCATAAATGCGGACACGAGTTCAAACTCCTCCCACAACAATACTGACCCGTGACGTCACATCTCCACTCAACTAATCTCACTATTGGAGCAACAATATTCCCGTTAGACCTATATTAATAATCTGGTTCAAGAATGCGGATGCCATCTCCTATATATATGTATACCCACACATAAAAATAAGCAATTTGCATGAAATGCATAATAATTAGTGGGCGTTTAATCGTTCATACGCATGCCATCCCCTTCATTTTAACGCTACAAATTATTTATTAACTTCTCTAAATTCCATTCACACAAATTGCACCATTACAACTTTTCCATAGCAACTGCATGACATTTTAATTATCATGCCTTTCATTTTTCAACAATAGTAACCATTCGATTTTTTATCACAATGCAAGCATAAACAAACTAAATTAGTCAACACATTTTTATTTCCCTGTATTATTTAGGAAATTACAAAAAGATGAAAATAATAAAAATATAATTTCTTTGCTTATATACTTACATAAAGCATGTAATTGTGTTTAGGTATGTGTATGGAGTATTTTAAAGCAGGTGCTCATATAGGACAGGTGCTCAAAGGGCGTGGCATATCAGCTGTCCTTATGTAACCCACAAAACCGCATCATCGCCCTCTGGCGGCCAATTTTCCATCCAAATTCGCTAATATTTTTTCTTTGCCCTCTGTCGGCCAACCGAGAAAACACGAACATTTTGTCATCAAGCCATAGGTGCTTATTGACATTCCTGTATGAATAGTATGCCCTTGCTAGAAAGAAAAATCCATTACATTTTCTGAATTGAAATCTTTCCTCATTTCCGTGACGTCATGCACATGCAAGCAACCAAGCATCAAATTTTGACGTTTTTCGCTCATTCATTTCAAGGGTCTGTAAAAACGTCAACATCTTTCCGCAATAAAGGAAAGAAAAGTAATAATAAAAAAACTACGTGGGAAGGTGGAGAACATAACCGCGTATTAAATTGTATTATACTCGCCCTTGGTAACGCAATTTTCAGACTTGGTTTTACAAGATGGCGCAACATTCATCATATACGTACACGCCAGTGTCAAAATTACAAAATACGCTCGTTTTTCTACAGCAATTATCATCATAAAATGTTACAATTACTAAATTCTTAAACTATTTCCGTAAAATAACTACGCTGAAACGTTTCTATCCTGCGGGCAACCACCATTTTATTTTATTTGCAAAATGGGCTTCAAAAAATAAGTCATGCAAGTTTATTGCATTCAATCGAATACCGTGCAACATTCTAATACCAAAAACATGGAAAAGTTGCAAACTATTCGAAATCATACAACATTGTTGCGAAAGTAACTTTTTTAGAAGAAAATCCTCTAAAAATGTCCAAAAAAGGTGTGGCATTTGCAAGGAATTGTTAAATTTTGCTAAATTACGTATAATTCAATGCGGGTGTTAGCTGTATGCTATTTCATATAACTTAGAATTTCGAAATACGTTGACAGGAGCAACTAACTTCCATAATAAAGAATAAGATTAAAAAAAACTTTCGCCATAAAAACAAAAGATATTGTATTGTTTCCTGGAAATATAAAACTTCAAACCTATATTTCATCATCATCACATCCGTGTTTTCTAAGTTACGCATTATCTGTCCATTCATCATCAACGTTCTCACATGACTAACATGCATGACCCAATACTTGAGTTTGCCGTTAAAAGGTATAACAACGGTGATAAAATGGCGGGCGGTTGCCTTTTAACAACTTTTCCAAAATGGAGATTTGGGATTTATAAAAAAAAAATAAAACACAAAAAAAAATCTCGCCGGTCACGACACCTTTAGTTCATTTGTTACAACTCGCTTATTCCCTCCACTCTCTGCCAGCCACAACAACAACAATTTGAAGACAGGGGAGTACAAAAAACCACACACCCTCAACAAATACACTGATAAATAGGCACACGATTCGCACTCATTTTTAAAACCAGGTCTGTAAAACGTGGTCAAACGAAGGGGTACACTATGACGTCATAAAGAAACGACCATCCCTAAACCCTACAGCAAAGCATAAAGTGATGCCTTGCCAGGTGAGAGCAGGGGGACCTCCCCCCCCCCTTCTATGGGTGGGCAAGTAGGGGGATTTATACCTTTGCCAGGGCACTTTCCAACCCACTGACCAACCAAGAAGAGCATAAAGCATAGTGCAAGTAAGAGGGAGAAGAATTCAAGGGAGAGGGGGGTCAAAAAGAAGGGGAAAATGGACAACATGGAGGGGGTAAATTGCCACGTCCGTTCACCTAACATTTAACTTCACGTTGGTAAATGCCGACAAGGGTCCGTAGGGGGCGCTGCTTCTCACATGACGTATACCTGTGACATTACCCTTAGCAACACAGCTTATAACATACGTTATGGACGCCCCCTGAACGTTATCTATCAAGACTTCCATGATCAAGACAGGCTAAAATTACAAAATCTCGTTCATATCTGTAAAAGTACAGACAGAGAAGGAGTCTGAGATATGAGAGGTCCAAGATTGGACAAAAGACTTGGCCCCCGCCCCCTCCCCACCTTTCAAGAATGAACACAAAGCAAAGTCCTGCTTTCTTCGAGTTTCTCGAGGGCTTCTCTATATGACGGAACACAGATGCCCTTTGCACTGCATGCCGGGATAGGAGCGACAAGTGGAGGGCGTGGACCAAAGACCATGCAACACAAACACCACAGAACTGCTTTCAAGAATTTTTAGCACACCTTTGGCTCACCATATATATACTGAACTGGAGCACGTGACCCCATTGCAGCCTGTTCGGGTTTATCCAAACCCAGACGAGTACACCCTATACTATTGTTACCCTTTGCAACAGATTAGATTACACTTCTTTTCAAAGTTGCACGTCGTGACGTCACATAATTTCGCTCAACAACAGAGATTAGATTAGTGGAATTCCATTTAAAATCGTCACCTATTTCTCACATAGTAACCTCAAATGAAACCGTTGACAACAAAAAACACAAACTACAACCTGTCTACGGTGGAATCTTGTCTGTACAACCAATCTTCTAAATGTAATTCCTATCACTGTTTTACATTTCCTAACTTTGTTAGTCATTTCTATTATGAAAAAATATCAAAGTATTAAAACCTGTATACGGTGGAAATATTTGAAGTCCCTATAGTTTCTAGTTTTCATTTTACAGTATAACGTTCAAGTACAAAGACAATTTAAAGTTTCTTCAGGATAATGGGATAAACCCCATGTAAAATATGTAAACGAACAGCTTACAGATTCCCATGGAGAATTTTTGCAAAGGGCCCATGGGATACCTGCCAACCCTTTGAATCCAAGTTGGTGTTTGGAACAGAGGGCGGTGCAGTCAAAACTAATTTGCAGCGCAACTTTTCGTCGTTTAGGGGGCATTTATGCTTGCAAAAGTGTGCAATTTAAGCTGAAACCCCTGCTGTCCTGCAAGGCCCTGCAAGAGCCTGCAAGGTCCAGCTAGCCAGGGTTTATCCAGAAGGGTAGCAGAGAGATGAAGGCGTAATAATCCCAGTGACTGATGGGTAAAAGGGGGCCTTCAAGGGGCGTGGCCCGGATTTACCATGGCAGGAGGTCCACAAACACCTGGTAGGACAGCACCGATTTCTCAACTTTCTACACTGAACAACAATACTAGCAAGAAGACGAAAAGCAAGACTTGACTCCGTTTAGTGATCTATAGGTCCACAAATCCCATGCACCTATATAGCTTTTAGATTCATTTTCATCACAATGGTCCTAACGAGACGTTGCACTTTTTGCACCATGTACATCCATTGCTGAAATTCCAAGTTATTATACCGTGTACATGTTAAATCCGCATTTTCTCAAAAATGTGCTCCCACACCACATGCCACACACAAAAAAAGAACGAAAACACATAAAACTTAAATGATTTCAGAGAATATCACACACTAGGCCGGCTAAAACAAAGAGAGTTGGAACTTAGAGGAAAGGAAAAGGTGTGGCGGCCATTTTGTCGGAAAAACTTTCTCATTCCCTTGTCTTCATCACACCATAGTGCGAATTAAACTTACACATCAAATGCTAAAACGTATAATTATATGAGGGAAAATTGTTTGCACATACAGAAGTCATGCACACACTGAATTTGCTGCCTATTCACCTAGAATTACAGCGTAAGCAAAATTACACCAGGCTACACTGAAAGAAAAAAGTTGGTCAAAATGACCCAGGAAAGTTAGTCAAAGCGTTGTCTCTAAAGTGACTCGATT